>JANHGN010027343.1:0-105856 GCA_024605025.1 Megaceryle maxima
GGCGGCGGCGGCCGGGCGGCGAGCGGCGGCGGGCAGCGTTGGCGACCCCGAGCAGGGCTCGCTGGCCCTGGGCACCGGCGCGGACCGCGACGGGACGCTGCTGCTGGAGGGCGGCGGGAAGGAGGAGGGAGGCAAGCGGAGCCCGCCGGGGCTGGGGCTGCTGGCGAAGACCCCCCTGAGCCGCCCGGTGAAGCGGAACCACGCCAAGTACCGCCGCATCCAAACTTTGATCTACGACGCTCTGGAGCGACCCCGGGGCTGGGCGCTGCTCTATCACGCCTTCGTGTGAGTAACGCGGGCGCGGAGCCCCCGCGGAGAGCGGAGCGGCAACGCGGAGAGGGAGCGCGGAGCGGGGCTCCCCCGGGGGCGCGTCCCGGGGCGGCGAGAGGCTGCCACGGGGTCTGCCCCGAGGAGATGAGCCCGGGGCCACCGTTTTGCTTTATCATTCTCGGCGTAAGGCGCTCCGGGGGGCTCCCTCCAGCACCGAGCGGGAATGGCAAAGGTTTTATTCTGGGGTGTGCTGCTGAGTGATTTTTTTTTTTTTTTCTGTCGTCGGGTTTTCGAAAATTAGCAGCTTTTTTTAAGACTGTGTCTGTTTTGTACGTACACCCGCCTTGCCTTGGAGCGGCATGCCCGAGCCGGTGTGTCTTAAACCCTGGAAAAGGGATGTCAGAAAAACCAATCTCTGAGCAGTTTTAAGGCTCGAAGTGCTGAAAGGGTACACTACCAGCTTCAGTTCAGCCTAGAGCATTGCGTGCGGTTCAACTAGCTGTCATAAAGCCCGAGTGAACTGACTCTTTCAATAGTTGAAAGTACCGAATGAAAAACATCGGGTTTTGGTCCCGTAAGCGTCACCCTGCAGTGCATGAAACCCGAGCATTGCAGCACTGCCAACCAGAAAGTTAAACTGACCACAAGCGAACTGAAATTAAACAAACTCGTTTGGGGACCTAAAGGTGACAAGTCAAGTTAATGACCACTGTTTTGCATTCCTAAAATTTCTGTTGCCGTTTCATGAAGAGTACAGAAAAAAGAAATCTGTTTACAGCATACAAGGGAGTTGTCAGAGCACTATTAAAATAAATGTGCCTTTTTAGTGTTCTGAATGTGTTTGAAAACACGAGATTACCTATGATCAAGGTATTACTGTTTTTCTTTAATCCTGTAATGTGTACAGAGCTCTATGTGACAGAGGATTTAAGCAGTGATTTCTGAAATTGGTTTATTTTCCCACAACAAAGTGCTCTTGGCTGCATGGTCTGTGAGCCTACAGCTGGATCCTGGGAAGTCCTGATCCTGTAGTCTTTGCACTTACAGATAAACACCTTGAGTGTAGGGCTGTGATTTTACTTTCAGGCAAATTTATTGGTAATGTTGGCAGGGATTTAGCCCTGGGTGAGGAGTAAGAAGCAGCATTCAGTATGGAAGTGCTGCTGTGTACCACTCACTCATTGCTGCTTCCCTCTTTTCAGTGTTTTCATAAAGTGCATCTTGGGCCACTGGCTCCTGCTTTCCAGCTTAATTTTGGTGAAAATGTGGACACTGTGACAGTTTTTTCAGTTCTTTTGCCCCTTTTTGCATAGGAAAACTTGCACTAGCAGGCAGGGAGTGACAGCATTTGGGGTGTGATATGTTGGGAAGATTCTTTGGTCCAGAGCTTGCTGTTCAGTTGTGTCCCATATTACATAATGCTGCTGCTTCTTGGGAAGAGCCATGGGTGGATGGAGGGGACCCCATTCATCCTGGATTGGTCAGCCTCCCCCACACTGCATAAGTGAGGCTTTAGCACATGCCAGAATATTATGAGCAGTTGGCCTCTCTCTGTTGCCAGCTGTGGCAGCTTGGTCAACTCCATGCCCAGGCTCATGTCTGGATATTTGCAATAGGACAGTGGATGAGTCCAGAAAGGCTCAGATGACCTTAGACATTAACATTTATTTGCAGTGGAATAAGAATTTCCAAGTTACAACATTCATTTTAGATAGCTCTCTAGATGTGTGTTTATCTTTAAGATCCTTATGCAATATAGATCATAGAATGGGAAAAAAATTCATATGTTTGTAAGGTTTGATCCTTCACAGGAGGGGACCTGACAGTCTGTGTGGCCAACTTCTCTTTCTCAACTGTGTGGTGACTACACAGTCCTGCAAAACGGGGGTGTGAGTCTGACCTGCTCTTGCAGAAGTCAGTAACAGTCTTGGTAAGATGCTCAGTGCCAAAACAATATTAATGAAAAAAACACTTTTAGGTGTTCTTTTTCTTAAAAGAAGTAGAATACACAAGTCCTGGTCTGTCAGCCCAGCACAGACATCCCATCCCTTCCTAGGACACCCAGGGGGGCTCAGCAGTCCAAGGCTGCTGTTGGCCCCACTGTGTTGCTGTTCAGTCTCAGCTCCTTCCGAACTCAGTAAAAGTTGTGGGTTCTTACCTCAGTGTAGGATCAAACCTTAGAAAAGAAATGTGCCAAAACTGATGGAAGAGTGTTCCGAGATCTTGCTGACAGGCTTCAGAGCTTGTTCCTGTAACTGGAGAATGATGACCTGCTTGAGAGCAGGAGCAGTGCCATGGGAAAGCAGCACCTAAGTTGATACCCAGAATTTTTGTTCTTGCTTTTAGATGAATTATATTTTAACCTTTTTCTTTCTGAAAAGGAGTTTCTCTCGTGTTGGAGATGCTGCTGTGACACTGTGTAATGCCATCCCAGCAGTCCTCCGGTGCTTCCTTTCACACTAGAACAGTTTACTTTTTCCTCTGGGTACACGAGAGATTGACAAGCCTTTCTATAAAATCTACAAATTTGATGCTGTCTTAATTTTCAAGAAAAGTCCCATTTATCTTAATGTCATGTTACACTTTGCCTCATCTTCTGAATAACTTTGCAATAAATACCGTGCAACCAAAATTCAGAGTAAGAAGGTTGCTCTCATATACAAAAAAACCCCCAGAGAATAAACACATGAGGGACAAAAGGGATTGCAGCATGGGTGGATGTGATGAATATCTGAGCATTCAGAGGTGTTCAATGAAGGGATGATGCAAACGATTTCAGTGCTATGTGTATCCCAGGATTTAGAAGGTGGGAAGCTGCTGATGGAAGAGGGTTGCAAATTTCAGGACACACCGAGGATGTTGTGTGGGGGCAGGAAGTAGCTTTGCAAAGGTCTAAGCTTTGGGTGCCAGAGCTTTTAAAGAGGTGGTACAGATGGGGTCTCATTACAGTGATACCCATATGGCTGCAAGGGGGTCATGATCCTTTGTGTATCTCACTGTTATGATGTGTACATAAATAAGGTTTGATGCAGTGCCTGTTGTAAACGCTCACTTTAGTTTAGGTGGGGTTGGATCTACTGAAATGGTTCAATCTATTGAAATAGTTCAGTAAGAATGAATAAATGTGATCAGGTCCTACCAAGCGCTAGGGACAGAGATGCAGGGGAGAAAGGGAGGAATTCATGATGGCAGTTTTTGAGTTCAGCTTTCACTGGCAGTGATTTATGGAAAGCGACATGAGAGATCTTCCTTGCAATTCTTCCATCTTCCTTGTTCTGCACCAATGAGTTTGTTCAAGCCTATCCTTACAGCAATGGGAAAGGTGATTTGGTCCTAAAGAAGCTGACTGACTCTTTCCTTCGCCATCTGAAAACATTTATTCTCTGGCAGCTCTGCTAGACAGGAGATTTACGTTAACACCTGTGAAGTTCCCCCCTGGTAGGACACCAAGGTTCACAGACTTCTTGGAAATATGGAAATATCTTAATGGCATAGTTGGTAAAAGAAAATTGATTTTCCTGTGAAAAATTCCACATCTGTAAAGCTAAACACCTGCTGAACATTTTCAGTTAAAAAAAAAAATAAAAGAAAAAAGAAATCTGATTTAAATTTTGAAGTTTTTAATTTGGAAGTATCTCTTGAAGGCTGCAGGTCAGGCTACAATCTACCCCTGTGCTTTTCTGAGCAAGTCTCTTTGCAGGTATAACTGCTGCTGCCATGATGTACTGTATTTTCCTTTGTGTTGAGCAGTGCAATATATTGCAGGAAAACCCCTGTGGTTGTGCCTCATAGGATATGTGCTCCATAGGATATAGGAGGATACCAACTCAAGACCTGTTTGTCTCCACAAGCCATCCAAATGATTCATTTATGCACAGAAGCATAAATGAATTGAATGAAAAAATAAAAACAAGTAATACTTAATTTTCCAGTTTATTTTAAATTGTAAGCACAAAATATTGGACGGATAATGGACAGAACCTGGGAAGATAACAAAATACAGATCAAGTTCACAATTGCAATTTGTTGAAAGTTTTCAGCCTGACTTAAAGAAAAGAGAGTCTGAAGGAGAGATAGATCAGAGATATTTTTACTTTCACACCATCTTCTGAGACACCTGCAGCCTTTACTTTCATGGAAAACTAAGACTAGAATAAAGCTTGGGATTAGATTTTGTTTTTTTGGGAAAGTGTGCAATATTGGCTGCACTCTGCTGATATAGATCACCATGGGGTATCTGTTGATGAGAGAGGGAAACCATGGGGAACACTTGAAAACCTTTCCTTATTTGCCCTGCAATCTCCTTTCAATATCACTTAATACCTGAAATAAAAAAAAGAAGGCAGAGTCAGGCAAGCCACCAAATCATCAGTATTTTTGGGAAGCACTGGTGAGCACCTCTAGCATGTCTGATCATTGGTGAGCTGTTTGCAGAAAAGTGTGTCATGGGGCTTGGAGAACAGTTTGAAGGTCTGGGGCGTTTCCATTAGTTTCCTTTTTGCCCTTCAGGAAATGCTCTGTAAGATGTGCTGATCCACCAGCCTGTGTCAGCTATCTGAGGTGAGATGGGAGCAGGCTCGGGGTAAGAGGAAAGGACAAATATGAATCCTTCCTTTGCCTCTTTGGCATGGACTTCTCCAAGTCCCTGTGCAGCAGAGCAAGCCCGGTCCATTAGCAAGTGCCCTTTGCTTATGTGTTCACCAATACAAGGTCTGTTTTAATTATTTATGTTAATTCATCATAATGCATAGATAAATATTCTGCAGTATACTTTGTAAAAGATAATGAAGTCTTAGTCATTGGAGACCTCACCACACACCTCTGCTCTTTCATCTCCTTTGAGGCTTGATGACTCTGCCCTTGATTTGTGTGTGGTTTAGTGAGAAGCGACTGGGATCACCTGAGATCACAGGCTGTGGTCACCAGCTGCCGAAAGCTGGGGTTTGCTGGTAGGAACGAGAAGGGGCAGCAGAGCCTGAGGAAGCCACAGCCTGTGTAATGTGAGCAGCTTGTGATCCTTGAGCATAGCTTCAGAGTCACTTCAGAAGCTCGTAGATCCCCAATGCTTGTTTAATCACCTAAGCTACCTTTGAAATTACAGACCTGGTGCTTTGGTTGGAATAGGTGTATTTTCACTTACAGCCTCATATCTCCTTGCTAGGGCATCGGCACCAACAGCAAGACCCACTCCCGGGGCACGTTGGGTCAGTCAGCCCTCGCGCTCGGCGTTGCCATGGCTACGCTGCTAACTTGCCGAGTTTTGGTGCTGCTCATGTCTGCTCGATGGGCTTGCAGGAGCTGCAGGCATACGGTTGCCTGTAGCACAGGCATCTGCTTCAGTGTCCTCCCAAACCCCTGGGAATGAAGGTCCCTGAGCGTCCTTCTGCAAGTGCAATTCCCTGCTCACACCATACGGTGCAGCCTCATCTGGATGGGTGTCGAGATCCACCACGGCTGGCAATGCACGAGGGAGGTCTCTCTGTGTGGCCGAGCATTAGCGCTGACGGTGACAGGAAACCCGCTATAGCTGGTCTTTCGATGCTGTCAGCTCAGCCCAGGAATAAACACCTCAGAAAGAAGTCATAGCCCCTGGTGCAATTTCTGTAAAACTGGACAATCCCAAATTTAATCATTTGATGAGAGTTGATACATCAAAGCCCCTCCAGCAGCCAGCAAACCGTGTTTTTCTTCTCTTTTGAGAAATTTGGTAGTGAAAAGGAGCACCATCTCACTGCTACCCCAGCAGTCCTGGAGGCACGGTCAGCAGTAAAGCCCAGGACTCATTGTAGTATCTCCAGTGCAGCAGCTGGGAGTCTGGTCGGAGGTACCACTTGCTTTGTAAAAACCACCTGAGTTTCTTCTCCTGTGTCTCTTTGCTCCTTGCAGCAAACTGCGGATCATTACAGGGCACAGCGGGGTCTGGGCAACCCTGGGTTAACTGAGAGGTGGAGAGGTCACACGGGTTTTACTTCTTGTTTTAATCTGAGATGGATATTAGGGAAACGTTTAAAATGAGCGGGGAGAGACTTTCCACACCTGTTTGCTCTTTGTGGTGCAGAATGTAGAAACATTCAAAACAAACTTAATGGAAAAAATAATAACTAAAGACTATGCAGATTAACAGCTGGATTAAAAAATCCTCACATGCATATGACACCAATTATACATCACTGCGTGCCTGAGTGTGTGCAAGTGAACATGAAGGTGCCCCAGCAGTTCCTACCTCTCCGAAACATCACCCCAAAGGCTTCTCACCTGCTATCTTTGTGTTCTTTCTTTGGGACTCCCTGTCTTCAAATACCACTTGATAACATCTTTTTTATGTATAGTTCAACCAACATACAGACCCGTGCATGTATGTAGAGCACAACTGTGTAGCTCTTGGTCAGTAAAAAGTTCTTTCCAGCACTGAGGTGTGTGCGCAAGGTCAGGTGATGGCATGTATATTCAAGGACAAGGTCTAGACTTGAGTAATTTGGACCTAATGTAACAGCTGTAAGAAACTTTCCAAATAAAATCAGTGAAGTGAGTGTTAAGATCAGTTATATCTTATATAAAAACATAATAGAGTGGTGAACTTCAACATAGGCCAGGCAGCTGTGTGGTTGGGTACTACCGTGATCAGCCTCACATGCTATAAACAAATTATAAGTTATATTCTTGTGTTTAATAATGCTACATTCCCTTCTTGTGTGTGGAACTTTACAGAAAGGACATTGCATCTGCTCTTGCTTCTGGCAGATAATGTATTAAATGGGATAACTTAAATATTAAAATCTTTACAAGGAATATGGACCACAAGAGCCATTAAGTATATGCTACCTTCTGTTTTAGGATCATAGCCGGGAAACAGCATTTTCTGTGGAGAGAGGAACATGCCCAGGGATATTTAGGTTTGTGGTAACCTACTTTGGAAAAAGGCACTTTGGGAGAATTTTCTGGCTGGAAATCTGTAAATTGCCTTCCCCAGCCCTAAGTGAGCAAGCGACTTAAGAGCATGTTTATCTTGGAGCATGTGAAAGGTCCCACTGAGGTTAGAAGGAACGTCTATCTAAGGTGATACTGAGGTCATCCAAAGCAGAAGAATGAAACTGAGATTTGGTGGAAAGCAGGACTAGGTATCATCATCTTCCTCTGCACAACTAACTTGCTGCTCTACTCGGGCCTGGTGAGATCCTCCTATGCTACAGTTCTCCTCAAGCTGTTTCAGGCCTTTGTTCCTTCTGTACCTTAATAGCCATCTCTGGTTATAATCACCAGGACAACACCTTGCCCTCTTTAGAAGTGCTGCCTTTTGCTCATTTGTGTGTGTTTTAAAAACCATGCTGAAGTTACATATCTCCAACACTGCTAAATCTCAGTTTGGAGAGAGGCTGAGACCATGACATGCGAAGCATCCAGTGTCTCTTCAGGAGACATGTTCTCTCACTCTCTCCTCCTACATGCATTAACCTTGCCAAAGTCTATCCTACTTTACTTTTTCTAGGTTACTGGTACATAGTGGTGGAGCATTACAGGTCCATTGTATGGCAACAGAAGTGGAGGAATCCTAATGCTGTCTAGGCTGGTTGTTGTCCTTTGCTTTCTTTGACTTTACAGACTTTATTTCATTTTATGGATACTTGCACCTTGCTTGTCCTCCCTGTTTTCAAAGTTGCTGAGAGCTGTATGGATGTGTTTTGCGTTCCTTTGCCAACCTGTTTTAGTTTGTGATTGTCAAGTTGACACTTCAGTGGTATCTTTAAATCTCAGACGCTTTTTGTATTTACTTTCTTCTGTCCTCACTGGTGTTCGATCACCTTCCAGATTAGTGCCTTGTAATTCTGTTAACACTCAGTTTAATTCTTTTTATAGATCATTACGGAAGTATTTAATAAGACCAGAACTATGAAAATCATTCAGCACTTCACTAAATAACAACTTCCCCCCTTGCTGGTAAATACAGTATAACTTGCTATGGCTTGATTTATAACTCTGAAGCCAGTGTTTAATTTCATGTAGTTTCTCCTGGTCATCTGAGCTAATACTAGAACTAAGATTTTATGAGACATTGCACCTATGTCAAATCAGCAAATATTTCCTCATTTATTTTTGCTCAATCTTGATTGTTAGGCTATATTTATCTATTTAGTTCAGTGATATGCATTTAATTGTTATATTCCCATCTTAGTTTTTCTGATGTGTGTATCTCTTACAACAAAATAATTCAATGTTCCTAGTGCCATCCGCCACTAGAGTAGAGCTAAAGCAATGCTGAAAGCTTAAATGCCCTGATTCATCCAAGTCCTAGTTCTTACATATTTTATAGGAGCTATTAGATTTGAGTTATACCTAACTTCAGGTGAGTGACAGAGATGTTAATCCCAAACCAGAAGACTCTTTACAAGGCATTTCCCACTGTGTGTAAATGCAGAGAGTCTAACATTTTCTGGTTTGAGTGGGGATGGAGGAGAAGCAAGTACAGCTGTCAAGGGACTGATAGTGAAATCCCCAAAGCGCACAGTGGGGAGCTGCCCACCAGGGTCTCAGCAGTGCAGCATCAGCTCTGTTTATCTTTGCTTCCCTTGTGCTTCTCCATGCACTGCTCAGAGTGTTTATGAGAAGGGATTACACCCTGAGGAGGGAACGTCAAGAGCAGCTGATTGAAATTGCAGGGGAATTAATTTAGGAAGGTAATTGCAAGAACTGGAATTTGCTCTTCTACCTTTGCTAACTAACACTGCTGCTCTTATGACATGCACTGAAAGAAATTCAATGCACACAGCTGGGTGAGGCTCCCTGATCAGACCGCAGACATCATCTGTGCAGTGTTACCAGATGCATAGGACCGTCCTTTCATTGCAGATATGGCAGCAGCTTTTCTCATGCCTAGAGTAGTCATTAACTAAGTCTAGACTAATTGGCAAAGCTCTGCCGGGGATGTTCGCAAGCAGTGGCAGAGACTGGACAATAGCAACATTGCTGGATGATTCATGCCCTGGTTTTAGTCTAAGACAACTAAGTGATTTGGCACAGATCAAGTGTTGCCACAGGTCTGGGACCAGTCCCAGAAGGAGCCTGCATATGGCTCCCTGCTTTGAAGGCAAGTGAAGTCAATGATGTGGATGCTGATCAAGCCAGCTGGCCTCATGGAGATAGAGCAGGACTGAGCATCTTTGGGTTTCTAGAAAAGACGTAATCATTATATGTGAGATCTTTCCACTTTGAGGATATCCTCCTGCGTCTATGCAAAAAACCAGTTTGCTCTGGATAAGACCTTTCACTTAAATAAAACCCCAAGACATCCTACCCCACTGAAATAATATTGGTTTCACCCCATGTGTGTGTCCAATAACATGTTTTATTTTCTATATCCTTTCATCTTCTTGTTCATGAGACTTTGTGAAGACTTTTGCCTTTTCTGTTTCAACACTTCACATGCTGGTTAAACTCCCATGGATGATCAAATACTTCACCCCCACATCTTGGCATATTAACAAAATAATATTTTTTTTTGTGGTACTAATCCAGGACAAAACCCCCATTGTTCATTTATTACCAAGCTTTTTATGATTTGTGTAAAACACAGAAGAATATATTTCTAGTTGCATTGTTGGTGATATTTGGACATTTCTCCAGATTTTGTCTCGCTCATTATTGTAAATGTTGTTTCATTACCTTGTTAGGTTCTGGGTGCAATGACATTGTGCAGAGATGAGGTCTGGCAGCCACATGCTCATGGCAGTTTCTGCTCTCACAATATGGCATTATTGCAAAAATGCTACTCTCTTCTGTGCTAAATTACTTAAAACAACTGTATTTCCCTGTTTTTCCTCAGGGCTTGAAAGGCTGCCCCTCAACACTCACAATGGGATTCATCCATCTAATGCCTTATCTGAGGTAGCAGTCTGGGCTCCTTTTACAGCTGCTGCTGAAAAACAGAGAATAGAAATTTCTAGAGTGCAATTAAACTCATCTGAAAGATAATTCTAAAATAGATGGTGTTAATCATCTCTTGCAGTGCCTGAAACCTTTTACTGACTACAGGGAAGACCTTGGGTGAGTAACTCGAATTTAGACATTTGCACTGAAAGCACCTGAGGAATGGGAAACTTTTTGCCTGACCTGAGAGGCAGGACTCAAAGCCACATGAAGATAACTAAATTTAGTTATGTTCATGCACAGTTCTGTGTGTGCAATATGTTTTAAGTTACCTATAGATGGTAGAGATCTAGTCAATACAGTCAATAGGTTTAATGGTGCAATACATCTAACCAGATATTGGGGTCTGCTTTACGTGAAAATAAATCACAGCTTCAGCTCCATTTAGGAACTCTCTATTAAATTTTTAGCAGGAGCTGAGGTGACCTGATCTCCTGTAAATGTCTGCAGTAGAAGCCACAGACAGATCAGTCTTACCTCTAAAGGCAAGAGGAGTATGAGTCTTACTGTTACACAGGCTTTTTTTAATATTAGTCTCAACATAAAGTTCTATTTCCCTTTCTTCAAGAGCTGTACATACTTGGCTGCTTATTATCCCAGGCCATGACAGGCCTGCAGCCATCCCTGACATTAGGCCAAAGAAAAATATGATGGTGCAGTTGATGTCCTCAGTTTTATCATCCTACTATGCTGCTGATTTCAGTAGCTTTAAGACCTTTCTCTAGTTGAGTCTTAAACTTACCTTTCCACCTTCTCTTTGTTCTCTGGTTTGCTATGGGGGCTATCTCCCTGAGTCCTCCCATAAATGTCTTCTTGTTTTACACTCAGTTGCAGTTGATCTTGAGGTCATGCTCAAAACCAGACTTAACTACTTCTTGTACTGAGCTTCAAATCTTGTGATTGACTCAGTTCTCCCTGAATCTTCTTGTGGCCATTCATGATTTTCCTGGGCACAGGAGTTACTGTGGTGGGAGGTGGCTAGCAGCAGTCCTGATTCTTCTTATTCCTGAATTTCTGCCCATTTACATTGCTCCTCTTGTCACCACCACTCAAAATATGCTCCCCAAATCAATGAACAGACAACACTTTGTGAATGGCTTGAACATTGTCCTTCTGAACACTGTAACAAATGTAGATGGTCTATTTGATTGGCCTGGGATTAATGAGGGTGATTGTGAGGGTGATTCAGAAGTTTAGAATGTTTTTTTTTTGTATGCTATAGTTTTCTCTGTAAAACTGGAGACTTTGTAGTTATGTAAGGCACTATTCACTATTTTAGAGGGCGTGCTCACTTCCATGCACCAACTGATTCAGTAAACTGGCATAATTGAACCTGATACTGAAATCATCAGAGAACTGCATAGGATTTGAATGCATGAAAGTGCCTTGACATAAGGAAGTACTTTTGGGTGGTGGTGTATTTCTTTAACAGCTGCTAGTTTGTGTTTTGCTTGTTTTTGCAGAAATACTGAGCCAGCAACCTCTTTTAGTCATGTCAGTACAAATTTAGAGGAAATCTATTAAAGCTAGAAGAACAACTGGATTTGGTTGCTGCATTGCAAACTTGTTCTGGACTCACTATAAAATCTTTTCAAATTTTACTGATATTCTGCTAGTGCCAAAGGTCGAGGTCAAGGTCCTGCATCTCTAGAGAGGTTCTTCCCTGCCACAGCAAGCTTGCCCTCCCAGTAAGGTAAGACAGCTTGAGGAATAGGGTAAATAGGAGAGACAGAGATCCTCTGGAAAGATAATGAGTGAGCACCAACTTGTCCCAGAATTGCCAGTACTCACACCATGGCGCTTATGGCTCGTTCCCTTCACACTGGGAGCTTTCTTATATAAGCATGGAGTCTCTCCTTCCCTCTCTGCTACCCAATGTGGAGATCAGAATTTGCCTCCCTGATAAATGCAGTTATTTAGTTAGCAAATACAGTGCAGATAAACTAGGGAAGCAAAGCACTGTCTTTCTGCCTGTTTCTTGGTGTAGGTCCTGTCTGACGTTGAGGCTATAGGAAGGAGCTGACAATTGCAACCATAAAACCATTTGGTTTGGAAAGTTTTAGAGGTCCCCAGTCCAACCCAAAGAGCAGGGCTAACTCAAAGCCAAAGCAGGCTTCTCAGGGCTGTATTCAGGTAAGTTTTGTGCATCTCCAAGATGTGAACTACTTTATATTGTGAGGAGTGATAAATTTGATTGCACTTCACAGAATACATTGGTTTATAGTTTTCTCTCAATGGGCAGCCTTCTAGGCCCAGAGTCATGGAGAATCTTCTTCCCTCCCCACTCCATTTAGTCCTGAATATGCATGGACAGAAGTGAGATGTAACATCTGGATAGAGATGCAAGGCAGGTCAGCCCACTGTGAAGGAAACAACGCTCATATTAACCACAAAGAAAGTTGTTTGCCACTAGGCTAACAAGCACCATGATTATCTATGTTTGGAGTACTGACACTGGGAAATGCTAGAGGTAATCTTTAGTGTAATTGGTCGAGTTCATTGAAAATAAGAAACCTTTCCCAATGATTTCTCATATTTTTACTGATGATATTGTAATTTGACATTTCCACCGATTTTTCATTATTCAGAAGAATCAGTCTCCAGTAATTTATCCCTCCTTTACAACTCTTTCTGACTTTCCCATCTCTTTCTCCTTGTCCCTTCCTCACTCAATCCCATCTTGTCTCCTTGCTTTGGTGGTATTCATCACCTCACTACCGAAGCACAGCACCAATCGCTGGATCACCCAGCTGGTCTTTGTGTGTTAACCCCTCAGCCTTTCATAATTTATGTGACTATGACAGTAAAGTTCAGTCTGACTTAAATTCACTTGGCCCAAGTGCTGATAGCAGGTTGATGGAGCTGACATGACAATTTGTCCCTTATCCAGACGTAGCTGTATTTACCTTTTAGTCTTTTTAATATATATATATTTTAACTTACTGGACTTTGACACTGAGTTCATCTATGTCAGCATTAAAATTGTGCCTCAAATTCCCACCAAGTAGGGACTCAATAGGAATTACTTTGTCCATATGGTGCAAGGAAGCTTAGGTGCAGGAATTCTCTCTGAATCACCTGTGTTTCATCATCATTAGTGTTTCTAATGATGATGATGATGTTGAATTCAGCATCCTGTGGTAAGATATGCCGGCTGGACCAACATGTGACTTTGGGCACAGCCCAAAGTTAAAGTCCATATGCAAACAGCATCACTGTAGGAAAAGCTCTTAGAGTTGTTGATTCAGACCCACACAATTCTGAGTCACTGCTCCTGATCACTCTTTGCTCTAGGGGTGATGGTGGTGATGGTGGTGTTAGGGAAAGAGTGATTTATTGATGACCTGTGTAGGTAACAGATTTCTTGCAGTGACTCAGCTGTTCTCTCCTGAAGGAGGAAACATGAAGTGGAGGTGGACACCCATCTCCTTTCCCAGAAAGGGTACAAACTGAGCTAGTCCCTTTCCTGTTCTCAGTGGTAGGAGGAAGAGGTTTAGGAGCACCACCAGCTAATCCAAAAGCTTCATATACAGTCTGAATCACTCCTGCAGCTGTTGCTTCCAGAGTTGAGATGATAATAAAAGGTCCTGTTTTGCAGCTCCAGTTGCTGCCAGTGTTGATAACCAGGAAAAGTAAGGATGGGAACTCCTGGTGTAACAGTATATGGGCAGCAGCTCTCTCTAGCGAGAGAGCATGTAAGCAGGACTGACTGCTGTGTGAGTCACATTACCCAGCAAATGCAACGGTGCTTCCAGAGACCAAAGCAGGACATAATCACCTCCAAAGCAACATTTTGCTGGAGGCCATAGGAAAGGCCTTCTGTTATAGAGCAATATCTTAAGAGTTTTATGGAAACAGTAACTCTAAAGAAAACATTATTAGAATGAGTGAAGAAAAGAGATTTTGGGCAGATGGAAATGTGTCAGCGCTCATCTTTATTGTCAGTGCTTGTTTTCACTTATTCTACCATGAGTTAATTTCCAAGCAATTTAAGTAGATAATATGTTTATAAGCATTAATCTGAGTACTCCATCAATGTTTGTTCCAGGCTATGAAGACTCCGAGTTTCTGCTATAGTAAAGGGCTTTTTAATTGCATAAATGATGATATAGCAATAGTTGGGAGATGATGCAAGATAAATTCAGGCTATAGATAAAGTCCAGTGGGGGAGTACATATCTGCTGGAGAAATTTGCACAAGAAATGATCAATTTTCAACTTGCCATTTTCAAACTGAACTTGGAGTTTCAAAGTCTGTTCCAAAAGACAGCCATAGGCTGTAGCTTAGCTGCAAAATATGGGCTTAAATCAACAATTCTGCATATTCTTGGCCAGTAATTAAACATGATTTCAAGTTACAACCAGGAATATGTTGGGGTTTGGGTTTTGGTTTTGTTTTTTTGTGGGTTAGGGTTTTGGTTTTTTTTTTTTTTTTTTAGTTTAGTGACAGATAAGCAAATGAGCAATGAAGTAACTCAGGGAAAAGAGATTAATTTGTTTCTTAACTGGATTGTTAACATTATAATGTAACATAGCATAAGTAGTAGCAGCAAGAGTAATTGGGCTAGGATTCTTAGGTGTCTTACCTGTAAGTGTCTAAACATGGCTGAGTCATTTCAATCTCCTCAGTTCCCAGCATAGACCCCTGCTATAGGAGGCTTGGCAACTGTTCAGCTCATCCTGAAGTAAATGATGACTGATAAATCATAACCTGACTACCGGAGATGATATCAAATAAATAGGTATCCCTTGACTGTAATGGGACCTTCAATACATGGCTTAGATGTAGACACCTATGTTGCAAAGATTAACATTGAGATGAATCTTACCCTAATCACATTGTTGAAAGCTTTGTGGGGATAATAACTTTAGAGACTACTCTGACAAGAGGTTAAAACAGCCATCCTTTTTGGCCTTAAGATGACTGCCCTAATACTGAAATCTCATACAGTCTTAAGTCTGGAACACCTTTCTCAGAGCAGGTAAATACATGAACCAAGATCACCAAATTTCTGCATTGTTGGGTTCTGATTCAGTCTTTTACCTGAATCTCATTGTGGTACCTCTTAGGTTCCCTTGTGTTTCTGGGAGACTCTGCTCAAGTCCCCCAGTCTCCACTTGCATGCAGAAATGAAAGCTCATCTAGCATAGTTTTGAAGGACTGGGGTCAGAAATTGTTGCTGGTCCCTTTGGGCGATGTAGTCCCTGAATTCATAGCCAAATAAATGTTGCTAGAATGTGGTGGGTTTCAGTTTTGTTTGGCTGGTTTGGGGTTTTTTTTGTCTGCAAAGGGCTTGCAAGTCAATGTTATCCTATCCAGAGCACAAATATGTATCTGTATCTTGGAGTTATTTAAAAAAATAATTCAAATATGGTCATTCCTTCAGAGCTGTCATCTCTGTTGAAGAGTGGGATGTAATTTTTAGATGTCCATGCAGTCTTTTTGCCACTGATCCTGCAAAGAGAACAGATGAACCTGTCTGATTTCTGCCTTGTCCAGAGGGAGAAAATGAGTGTTTTTCAGCCCATTTGCTTAAAAAAAAAAAAAAAGGGGGGGAGGGGGGTGTGGAGAAATAAGCAATAAAGCCAATATTTTTTTTAGAGTGAGGTAAGAACAGCAATGGCACAGGGAAGAAGCCAGCAGCTGTGAGCACAGTTCCAGTGACAAGGACAAACCAGCAGCTGAGCTGGAGAGGGAGGCAAGGGAGGTTTTGGAAATAAACCTGCAGAGGGGAGAAGGGAAGGAGGGGGAGTAACAGCACCATGAGAGGTAAAACAGAAGGAAGTGGGAATTAAAGCTGCTTTTGTAGGTGAACATGTTAGGAGCTACTTAATAAAGGTGCTACTTGTATAGGGAAAATAACTCAATTGCCCTCCTGGTGCTTTGGTGCCTGTTCCTTGCAAGTTGCCTGTTTTCATCTAATTGCAAAATCTTCCGTGTAAAACCTGTTGTTGCTCTTTGCCTATGAACCAGAGCATAGGAGACCCCACATGCTCTGGGTGAACTGAGGACACTCCCAAGACCGGTCAGGTGTCTTGGTGAGGTAGTGGTGGAAAATAGCTGCTGCTTTACTGCTGCTCTGTGGGCAGACAGGGGACCATGATTTCTGAGGTGTATCCATCTTCTTTGTGCATGTCACAGTTGTCATCATCACCTGGCAGAACAGAGGTATGAGTTACACGCTGGTGCCCAAACAGCAGAAGAGTTAAACTTCATTTGTTATTTTAGTGCAGAGCACAGCCCTCAGAGCTGCAATCCAAGGCTTTATGTCCTTTATGGCAGTTAGGGGCAGATCCTGAAACAACAATCTGCCCTCTCTCCCCTACACACTCCTGGTTTAGCTGCAAAACCTGAAGAAGGTCTAAAGAATAGAGAGACTGAAGCAGCAGCATATTCAAGGTATGTTAACTGTAACTTCAGCAGGGGGAGAAAACTTCATCAACCCCTGAGCTATAAAAGGGGATGACAATGAGCCACAAGGCAGGTTATACTTCTGCTTAAACGCTCTTCAGAGCAGCCTCCTTGTTACCTCACATAACAACCATGCAGGAGTATCTATAAAGACAAAAGAAGTTTAGAGCTCCAACCCCTTGATTCAGTAGGACAGTGCTGGCATTGCAACTGGCCATTGCTGCGAGGCAGTGCAATGGTTTAGAAAATGTATACAAGCAATTACCAGTTCATTGCCCTTCTCCCTGGTGCTAGAGCCTTGGGCTTTGGTGATGTAGCCCTGGAGAAACAGTATCTGCCACCATTCCTGCATGGGAGGAAAAGCAGACATATGCCAAATCAGACCTGAAAAAGTCCTCTTCAGGCATTGCTGGTTGAAATGACTAGCTTTGAGGGGCTTTTCTTTACCAATTGGATTGTGGTTCTTCAGGATGCTACCACATGGTCAGGTTTTCCTTTTTTCCTATTTAACAATAAAGTAAAAATTCTATTTTTTTTTTTTTAATAAAAAAAAAAAAAAAGAAAAAAAAAAAAAAAGAAAAAAAAGACACTGTGTCTGCCATGACGTATCCTGGGGGTTAAAAGAAACAACAATAAACCTAAGAGTTTGTAGCATTGTGAAAGACACATAAATCGAGTGATAATTTTAGCTGTTTTCTCAGTTCTCATGGCCTGACAGTGCCTCTCTTCAATTAGTTTCTTTACTTCTGTGACTAATTTAATGCCTTACCCTGCAACATGGTATCAAGGTGCAAGACCCTTTATAATTCTCTGTTTATAGTTTCCTGTCATTACAGGATGTTCCCTACAGGTTGGTGGTTTGTTGTTTTTAAGATTAGACGGAGGAAAGTCCCTGGCCTCATTCTGAGTCAGCAAATCTAACATAAAATCAGGCTTTTAGCTGGAGATTAATCTTCATGTCATGGCACCCTTTTTAAGCCCCTGAATCATTTTTACTGAAGATAAGGAAATTATTAGCAGTGTGCAGTCATATGATAAGCTGAAATGAATGGGAGGTGAATGTGATGGCAAAGGTTATGGCTGACATATCTCTGAATGTTTGAAAGAGCATAGTACCTACCACACCGTCACCACAGCTCATAGTCCTGTTTGGATGCAGTAAGTGCCTTCTTACTAACACAGAAATTATTTGTAATGTATGTATACACATTAGAGAAGTACCTTCAGGGACAAGCAGAGATGAAAGCTCTTTCGGCTACACATCCTCACACCTCCCAGATTACCTGAGACTTCTTCCAGTACTTTTAGGTCCGATATTACATGGCTTCCATAAAACCTCCAACCTTTTCCTGAGAAGCTGGTGAGATACAGACACGTGACCTCCTCAGCAAGATGCAGTCCACCCTGCCCAGCTGTTTCTCTTGTGCTGTGCACTGCCCATACATAGCACAGAAGATCCTTGCCCCCAGATGTGTCCAAGTTTGTATGCAACAAGACACAAAAAAATTACTGTGATTATCAGCTGGGGCAGGTGCAATTTAGCAAGAAACCAGTTATGATTGTTGGAATAATCACTAGTCTCAGTGTTCCAGTATTGTTAGTGTTTTGCACGTGTGGTGTAGAGACAAGCCTCTTGCAAAGGAAGACTAGGAGGAGTGTAATGCTGGATTTGCTGATTCTCGCAGACTGCTCCTTCCTTGCTCAGGGGACAGACAGTGAAAAGGAGAGTGTGAAAAAAGTGGACCAGTAAATAGAGGAGGTTGGTATCACTGGTGGAAAAGAGAGGCTATCATTCCAGGAGTAGAAATGGTTCAATATTAGTAAATGTTCTCTCAGAACTCGGTTTTCAGCCCTTTATGATGTGTTCTGAGAAGACACTGGGAATTAAAAGTCAGAGACCACTGGAGGGACTGGTCCTTCCAACTGGCCTGGAAACAATTTGTAAAAGCCATCCCCAAAGCTGACATCTTCACTGGCAGTATCTTTAGTAATGCCACAGATTAAATGACTTTCTTAGGGTGCCTCTGCTTCATCACCATTCCTGAGAGGGTGAACTCCGTGCCCAGGTAGGGCTCACTGGTAGTGAAAGGTGTGGACTCACAAACTGTTGTTGATCATGCTGTTTTCACTCCTGGGGGGAGAATACAAAGCAACTAAAGTCTGTCATGTTTCAGGGCTACTAATTCAGCTTCTTTTCTATAAGCTCAGCTCACCAGGGATGAAGGTGCTATTGACTTCAGGACCTGGGGACTATTCTGCTCATAGTGCTGGAAAGAGTGGAGTAAAAATATGTGATGTCATTCATCCAAGAACATGCATTATTTTACAGTTGGCAGCTCATAGGTGGTCATGCCACTGGCTGTACTATGCAGCTGGATGCTCATACAGAGCATGTGATGAGGTGCAGTATCTGCATCTAACACACCTGTTTGCCAGAGCCAGTGGAGTTTGTGTTTTTGACCAGTCTGAAGGTCCCACCCATCTTCATTTTCAAACCATGCTTTTCAGCCACACCTCGCTCAGATTCATGTACATGCTCCAGGTAGATTAGGCAGATTATTTAATTCACTTAACCTGAACTCTGCTGTTCCTGTGTGTTTCCTGGGCCTGCTGACACTGAAGAATTGTAGAAATGCAGCCTGTCTGCTTTCACTGTCCCTGCCTCTGGTCTGTCTCATCTCAGCCCTTCCTGGAGTGCAGTGGCCCATCTTTGATGGAAATGCAGAGGATTTAAGCAGGTGATTGAGAACAGAGAACCATGTAACACTAAAATTTTCTTCCTCTCCTGGGCCACCATGAGCTGGAGAGCAATAGTATTTCATGGCAACTGCTGATATATTTGGGGGGAAGTATGGGCTAAATCCTATGCCCAATTCTCAAGGTGGGTTGGTGGTCCTGATGGCAAATGCTCAGCTCATTTGTGTTGTTAATGTTGTTAATTTATGCAGATAGGCTGTGGTTGGCTTTGTTTCTGGCAACTCTGGAAAGCAAAGCCTGGTTTTGCCTGCTGTTCACAGGCAATATGGGCAATATTTCCACAGGTCCTGGTTTACACCTGCCTGTCTAGTCTCACAGGCAGCAACCTGCATCTTCTCAACAAGTGGGTCTTATTGCAAGGTGTCTGTTTTAACTGTGGAGGAAGCTGCAATAAGGAGAGATGGGCCAGAAGGGCTGGAAAGGGAAAGCAGATTTTGTCTTGTTACGGTGGGATGACACTGCTAATTAGAATATGGAGGGTCAGTGGCTGAACATTGCTAATTTTTCAGTAATTAGGGGAGGGAAATCTGGCAAGGAAAATGGAAAGCCAGCTCATCAGAAGTAAAATGTTTGTGTTGCAGCAGCAGCAAGCAAGAACCTGGTTATGGTCTGTGATCCATCTGGGCTAAAAGCTGTCCAAACTCAGAATAGCAAGATTGTCTTTGCCCCAAACACCATACAATTTCAGTGTAACAGAGGAGTTAACATTTGGATCCAGAGGAAGAGGGGTGAAACAAGAATCATTGTTAGTACTCCCAGTTTGCCCTCAGTATCTAACTGTTAAAAATGATGTTTATAACACAGGAATGGATAATATGAAGAAAGGCAATTAGAAAATACAACAAAGTAGCTTCATGCATGACAAGGAGTGACATGGAAAAGATGAGGGCTGATGGGTACAAGTTACTCCTGGGGAAATGCTGATTAGACTCAAGAGGAAAGTTTTACAAGAATTATCAGCCATTGGAATAATCCCCCCAGGGAAGTGGTAGAGTCCCAAACACTGGGACCTCCCAGCTGGAGAGGGTGCTGGGCCATCTTGTCTAGACTGTGATTTTGCCAAGAAAGGTTGAACCATATCATCCTTGAGGTCCCTTCAAACCTGGTATTCTATAATTCTATGATTGATTCTATGCTCTTTGCATCTTCCAGTTTAAAACAGTTCAACTAATGTATTTGGGGTGTGTTCAAAAAAGATCTGACATGTGATCAATAAGTGCTGGCACAGATCTGGCAGAAACTGCTTGCTATTCCCAGCAAGAGGCAAGAGAAAGCACAAGGAGGAGTCATGACTCAGAGGTACATTTGTCAGTCAAGATGTTCTCCTAGTGTTTGGGCTCTGCTCTGGCATCAGTGCTTGAAGCCCAGCCCTTAATGCTGAAGCTCACCTAAGGACAGTGTGCTGTGCTCTACAAAACGTGGTGCCGTGTTCCTAGTGGGGCACCTCTGCTCAGTGTCTGCTCCTCAGTTTTATCTGTGGAATACAGGGAAATTCTGGATGAACCTTGCAGGGCTCTGAAGAGCTTGCTTCAGTAGCGTACAAATGAGCGCTTTTTGCTCTAAGATGTTTGTTGTGCTTCAGGAAAAAAACTATGAGCCCCAGTACCTCTCTTGAATCAGCTACAGATGGTTTTTCCAGAAGGATTCTTGTCTAGTTTGTTAATGCATTAGAGGTTATCACTGACAACATGAATGGAAAGAAAAATGAATTAGGAGCTCTGAATTGCATGCTGAAGGGCTCTCAGAAGAAACAGTGGCACTTCCACATATCATAAGCTGAGCTGGAAATTGGCTGGATCTTCTGGTGAAGATGAAGTGAAGAAATAATCTTGCTGCAGAGAGGTCTGTAGTGCATAAATGCCAAAACCATGTTTCTGGCAAAGCCATAAGATGTTCTGCCCATCAGCATCTTTCAGTGTTGCGTCCTCTGGCTTTGTAGTCTGACTGCCAAAGGAATGAGCAGAGGTTGGAAATCACAATTATAAGTGTGTAATTTTAGAAATGCCGATATGACACACCAGTGCTCACTGGTTTAGTTAAATCTCTGGCTAGAAAATTGCTGGTTATGGAGTGATGAATAAAGAGAACTTATTCTGGAGACCACAGCTGAGAAACATGAGAAGTGAGCTGGATAAAATGTCTTCTGGATTTCTAGAATTTCTTGTAGTAGTCATCTATTAAAAAAACCCCAAACAACTCAGTTCAAAAACCCCCAAGACTTCCAAGGTACAGAAAGATTTTATGCCCCACTTCAGACTTGGCAAACTGAAGAGGTACCAGGAGAAGCTGCTCAGTGTATCTACATACAGCTTTAACTTGGAAGTGTAACCATTTTAAATGGCACTATATTTCACAAATTACTCTTGGTGCTGGACACTGTGGCTGAATAACACATATATATTATAAACAAGAGAAACTAGTAGTTTTTTTTTTTTTTTTCTCCATTTTGGTGTTTTAAGGCATTGTCATTAAAGCAGCCATTATCCTCCACTACTAAACACGATGTAGGTCAGAGTTTCCAGGAGTGTATTACAATGCTAATATCTCACCATGGATAGTAACTATCAGACTTGTTTTCTGGTGTGTAATGCACTTGTAGGGGCACTGTCATGGGTAGAAACAAGGACACTCCTGTAAACTCACAGACCTGCATAGCACAGACTCAGCCCTTCATGTGTCAGAAGGGAGAACTGTTTCCAGGTGGTCATCTCCCCTTCCATGCTTCTTTTAATCACCTCTAGCTATTCATATGACTGCATTATGGTCACCTTGCGGGTCCCTTTCTGGCTGGGGCAGGTGCAGGTGATACGATGGCTGAGCCAAGGCAAGGGAGTGGTCCCTCTCAGCAGTGCCATGTCTGCAGAGCACCTCGCTGTGGTTCCTGTGCCTGTAACCCTATCTGCCCACCGTGGGCTTCTGGTGCAACCCAGGGCAGTGCTTCCTGATAAGCTTCTTCTGTTTGATAGGACAGTTAATTTAATAACATTGTTGCCATGCATGAAGAGCTCAATGGGTGATGATTTGCTAGCTGTTTCCATCATAGGTGATGTAAGTCTCCAACGCAAAGAATATTTTACCTAGAATTTTTATTTTCTGCTTAAAGTTGTCACTGCTTTTTCAAACATAATATTTTCTATAAATTGATTTTTTTTCTGGATACAGTGTTTTCTTGGGTATGAGGTTTTTTGCTTGGGAGGACTCTTTCCTTGTTTTACATGACAAAAATACTTTGATATATAAGCACCTAAATTCAATGTAAGGTAGAACATTGTTAGCAAAAGAGATTAATAATCCAAACTGCTAGACTGCCTGGGGAACAGTATGGAGTACAAAATGTGGTTGCCAGAGAGAGGGAGAGCATGTAATGGAGCACATATCATTCACTGTTGTGAACTGAGCGATTACTAGGCAGGTAGAAGCTGGAAACAATTGACTATAATTGGTCTTTTGGGATTTTAATAAAACCTTTAAAGTAATTAAAATGTTTTTATTGGAAACAGATTTGGGCATCTCTTTTAAGGAGGTCCTAACTGTAACTGCTGTTTTAAACATTAATTGTGGTTTTGTGAAACATCTACACAGCAAGCGATATTGGTGTGGTGTGCTCTGCAGTCAGGACTGGATCCTGCGGCAGAGAGATCTGGTGTGGTCAGCCCCCGTGCCTGGGAGATCACTGCCCTCTGGAGCACATGGCTCCTCTGTGGTTTCTTCTTGTCCTTGTCCATGTCCATGTCTATGTCCATGCCCATGACAACTGGGCAGCTCAGGAACGATTTGTAAACCGCTCCTGCAGATTCCTTCGGGTATCTACCATGTGTAGAGCTGCAAAGGATCTGAGAGTATTCTGTGTTATGTGAGGGAGGACTATTTATAGCCAGGAAAGCTGCAAAGGTAGGCATTGAAAATAAGCAGATTATATAAAGATCAGTTAAATATTCTATTTTTCTGTAGGTTATAATACAGCCTTTGTTAAAATAGAAATGCACAGGCTTTAACATATACCTCTATCTTGCTCACATTGCCTGTATCTTAGTATTTGGAGAAAGCACGGGGATCTTTCTAAAAAATTAGTTTCAAAGCTGTTGTTGCTAGCACCTATACAAGAGTTAAAAGTTGCAAAGCCATTTCAAAAAAAATCTTTCTCTTCTATGTGCTCCTAATTAGAAAAAAAAAAAAAAATTCCTCTTAGAGCAGCTATAGTGTCTCTATTTTATCACTGTTAGACAAACACGCATTAAATTTCAACACATTTGTTTATTTAATTTTGAAGTACAGATGACCTGTAATCTTTTAATAACCTGTAAATCTTTTTAAAAATGTCTTTTGGTGGTGCTGACTCCCAGGTTCTGTACAGTTCCCAAGGTACTTGCAGTATTTCTTACAGTCCTAACCACAAGAGCCTTTTAGTGATAATTATAGCATCTTTTTACATATATGCTAATATTCTTTATTTATTCTTTTTGCCTTTGGAAGGTTTACATTTCCAAGCAGTCACAGAGATGTATGTATAAGCTTTCCAAGATACAAAACTGGGAAATTAATACTTCCAGCTCTCTCTAATATGTTGTGGGGTTTTTTAAAAACTTTGATAGAAAAGAAATCATAATCTTCTCATTTGTCCTCAGGACTTAGTTCTGATTTTGTCTGTGAAGGGCTGCTGCTATTGTGTCTTTCCAGAAGAGCAAAAATGAAGAAGTTCTTTGAAACACAACAGCTTCATAGCCTAGAAAAAAAATGACGTGGGTGAGATTATGAGGGCAGAAGGAGAAATACCTAATGTAGTTGAGTGGAAAAAGTGACAAGCCTCTTCAGTAGATATTGTGTGAGACAATATCCCTTTTACTTGTGTGATGGTACAGGAGCACCTAGCAAGTATCCTGGAGAACGAGGAGCGCGTTGGGCCGCACGTTTTACAGCTACAGGGTAAAAGTGGCTCCTTCCTTTTTGTGCTCAAAAAGCTCTGCCTGCATTTGGACATCAAGAGAGACTTTATAGCTCTCAAACTGCCTTGGCAAGCTAATAAAAATATTGGGATGAAGGAGATTTTAATTTGTTTCTCTGAAAAGAAGCAGCCAGCAATGTAAGAATCCATGACAGGAACGAAATCTTTGCAGGGACTGAGTTCTATCCACTTTTATCCAAGGCAGGAACATAATGTGATCTTTTCCTTAAATGAATAAGTCTTTCTGAAAGCTAATTAGAGGCTGCCCATACTGGACTCTGAACAGGACTGCAGTGCAGTGCTGGACTGGCACTAGGTTTGAATGATAAGCTCTGGTGTCAGTAGCAGCTGAGAATGGAGCTCCACAGGCGCTATGAGGGAGACTCAGAAGGAAACAAAAAGGCTGAAATACTCAGCAAATTAACCTGAACTGAGGTCCTTGCTTCTGTAGCCAGGCAGTTCCCAAGAGTGAACAGTGTATAGAGAGCCTGGGCACATCTGCACATCACTGCCGGGTACATGGATCCTGCTGGTTTGCTCCCACGGCTGCTATTTGAAGGCTGTTCAAGGCTTTTGCTATTTTAGTGGCTCAAAACCTTTCAATTCCATATCTATATTTATGCACAGGCTGTGTATATTCATTTCTGTCTTTTGCCAATGCTGGCTTTCAGTTCAAACAGCTCTTCTGCTTCCCCCATTCCTCACTTTCTCAGCATAATTAAAGGGAGCAGTCATCTTCTATGTTAATGGCTTACTGAAAAGATAACATTTGAAGATCTATGAGGAAAAGACACAAAAAACAATGTTGTGGCTTTTTTTGGACCTCTTTGCAATTTTTGCCACCTTGTTCTATAATAATATGAACGAAAAGTTAACTCAGGAAGGTTAAAGTTAACTCAGGAAGGTTCTTACTGTCTTGTGATTTACTGATATCAATGTTTTTAAGTCCTCAATCACAACAAGGCTTCTAATTTTCCTAGGCACTGCATAAGCAAACTTCATAAATGAACAGTATAAGGACTCTCCTTCCACCTGCCCAGTTTATGATTATAAAAATATGAGAGAGACAACAGAAATATGGGGCATGAGAGATCTTGTTAATGGATGTACTTGCTCCTCTTAAAGGTTTCTTGAAAATAGTTAAACTTGGTTTCTTTTTGTTCCCTTATGATTTATTATAGGAAAAGTAAGTAATCATAATAAAAATATACAGATTGGTTTTTTTCTTACTTTATACCTTAGAATATTGGAAATGTCAAAACTAATCTTTGCTCCTGTGGAGGAGGCTCTGTTATGTGTTGGAGCCCAAACACTGGAAACTCCTGAGATCTCCATCCAGCTCTGTTATGTGAGTGCTGGGAAGCAGAGCCAGTGGTATTAAAGAGTCCATCAGTGGCCAGTGTCTCACTGACACCTCACTGGCATATCCAGTAAAGCCTTCAGGTCTTGGTTCATCTGCTTTACAAAAGCTGGCTACAACATTTGTTACCTACCATCCCTTGAGGTGGTGTCAGTGAGTTTACCTCTCTGATTATCAGTTCTCTATCAACTCCTCATGAACTCCCTTAATTTCCCCTATGAATTCCCTTCATTTTCCTTATGAATGCCTCCCAAGTGTTTGAAGATGTTCCAGGTATAATTCTGGTGATCAATTTCTTTTAACATCTCCTCTTTAGACACTTCTATCCTTGATTTCCACTTTTTCATATCAGAACATATCAGAATTTCCTCTAGGTGATAATTTTAATGGGACAAATTAACTTTTTTGTTATTGTTTTCTTTAACTTCACATCTGAAGGATTCAATGCATGGGATTGTTCAGTGAAGCTAAGCCTCAGCTTTAGGAAGGGATCAGTCAAACAGATTATCTTTGTACAGATGTCAGATCTGTAGTCTTCCTTTACCCTAAACTGCAGAATTAATCCCAGACATGGGCTGAGGTGTGACTGAGATTCGCTGATGATTCACGGTCAGAGCAACCCATGTTTATCACTGTGATGCTCTGTCAGTGGAGACAAAGTTGCTGTGTGTTTGTGACAAGGCTGGGCACTGATTTTGTGGCATTAATTTCAGATGGTGGAAGTGCATTAATTACAGCCTCCTCCTTGATTTCTTCTTGTTCTTGTCACAAGGTAGTTGCAGAGGTGGTGAAAATGCATAAATTATTTTGCAGGAGTACTGAAGACTTCCATCAAAAATTTAACAAGAGAAGGGCGACAGGTGATGAGAGCAATGCACAAAGGGGAAGCATCTGACGCTGCCACGTACAGCTTTTGTTTTTAAAGCTCTGCAGATATATGATGACAAAGAGATCAGATAAAAGTGACTGTGATTGACTAGCCTCTTTGTGTTAAGTTTGGGGCCAATGATTTGATGGAAAAGGAGGAGGAAGAAGCCCCAAGTAACTAATAGGCAGCCAGTATTTTTTTTTTTTACTATTTTTTAAATTTAAACAGCTTCTAAAATTTCATTAGAATCCAGTGGATGATTGTCCTATGTTATTAACAAGTTTCACTAGACATCATGTAAAATTTAGGAACATTAAAAAGCCACTGAAGCAATGTAGGGCTGAGAAAAATGTATGAAAAGTAACATTTTGTCTCTTCTAGAGTCCAGTTTTATTAAACAAGCTTGGAGGATGTTTTTTCTACTTTAAAGGAATCGACTTTGAGAGGAAAACTTTGTGAAACCCCTGAGTGTCATACCTCTTTATAGCACTTCCTTGAACTCCTCTCATTCTTTTCATTTTCTTCTGACCACCAGAAGTAGATGTATTCTAGTGAATAGAGACAGTTTCCCCTGTATTCATTATAACCTCAAAATGTAAGATTGGGTGGGACGGTAGCTGGTTATCTAGTCTACCTAAAGCAAAACCCAACACATCTGTGTCATTTCTGAAAGGTATCTGTCCAACATCTTCTTAAAAATCTGAAATCATAATAATTCATGAATGAATAATACCTTAGATCATCTACCCCCATTTCATTGACTTTCCCGTCAGACAGTTTTCCTCCATGTCTCTTTGAAACCCATTTCTCCTTACCTTTGTCTCTTTATATACTCACTTGTGTTTGATAGCCTGCATCTTCTATATCACACATCCCCTGCTCCTTTTTATTACTGCAGCAAGAGTTCATGCTGTTACTATAACCCAGGAAGAATTTCCATCTGAATCACCTTATCTGGGTTCATGGTCGTTTTTGTAGCTGTGACGATGTATTTTATAGTAGTGACTTGTTCTCCTTACTTTCTACCTTCTCACCTGTGTATCACTGCAGACTTTACTGGTAAAGGCAATTTATCTGTGATGATTGTGTTAAAAATAATAAGTGTTTGACCAAGGACCAGTTCTTGGGAACTTCTAGAAAATATTTTTTTTTTGTCAGTGTGGTCTAGAATTCAGCATTGTGTTATGTGCCCAGGATAAGCATCAGCTTGGTTAGTTTGTAATACCCTAATTCATCCCCATTATATTTTTCAATATTCAAACGATACTGGTAGTCCTGCAGTCATTTGAATTTTTCTTTATTTCCCAAGATTTGTTGAAATTAACTTTACTGAGAGTTCCTCATCCCTTAAAGGCGCTTGGTGCAAGATATGTGTCTGTTGTTTTTAAAAAATGTTTAATTTTAGCAAATGGTACCTCACATCCCCTTTTCATCACAGATGGCAATCTTTCTGTTCCACCCTCGGTATAAAATTCCTGCTCAGTTTGATATACAGACTAAAATATCTATCCTTTGAAAATTTCTACTTTTTCTACTTGTCTAAGAACAGTTTTGCCATGTACCTGTAGCAATTACTCACACTGAAAAATATGCTATAATTATTTCTAGCTGTATTGGCTACTTCATTATTCCCTTCATTTCCCCATTATCAGTCATGTGTTTTGTAAATTGTATTAGTTGCCATTTCCTTTCCATTTTCTGCCTGACTCTACAAATATATAAAAATTAATGCCTTACTGCCACCTACATACCCCCTTTCAATAGTTAAGATTTGGTTTTCTCCAGTAGAGCACTGCCATGACTGGGGGATTCTGGCTTCTGGAGCCTCTATTAGGAAATTCCCACTGCAGTCTTCTATTAGCATTTTTTGCTTTAAATTTGTGTCCCTGCCAGTGACACTGACAATCTCACTAGGTCGGCAAAAATTAGCCCTTTCAAAAATTCTTATGCTGCTGGTCACCACTGTGTTCTGTTTGCACAAAAGAAATGTAAACTGTACATCATCATAAGTATCTAAGCAACCACTCTTATTTAGGTCATCATCTGATTTTTCTTTGTCCATCAAACTGAGGTCTAGAATTAAGTTAGGCTATGCTAGGTGGAAGATTTCCTCTTTCAATAAATTACCTATTATTTTTAGAACATCTGGGCAAGTTTTATTACTGATTGCACTCACCCAAAAAAGGGATCTCAAGTGAGGTCACTTATAAAGAATATGACATGTATGGATCAGGTCACTTCATTCTCCAGTGAGATTTAGAAACCGATGACAGGTAGTAGTATCCTGTTCTGCTTCTTCATGTAGAAGTATGATTCAAAGGGGTGAAGTGGCTTTGTTGTCACTCAGGAAGTTGATGGCAGGTTTAGGTTTCAGAAGGCTTTAGTGGGGTAACCTTCACCCATGTCCCCAGATGTCTGGAAGACTACTCTAGGCTTCAGAAGATTTTAGGTGCCTATTTCTCATTGCAGCACAGAGCTCTTTAGCTCTTTCACAGTTCCTGGAAGGCACAGGAAGTCCTGAGAAGTAGAATCCCACAAACTTCCAGTCTATACATCATCTTTTCAGGCTCCTGAACACCAAATACCTCTTTCAGGCAGCACAGAAGCATTGTGGTGGTGCTTGTTTTCTTTGCATAGTGCTCCTGCAGCAGCAAATTAGAGCTACTGCAGGCTCATGAGAGCCTGCTGAGCTATTTCACTGTTGGTAGTCTGAGTGACTATTATTCTCATATGTTAGGCAAATATTCATCTAGGATGTGATTTAGAAGATGACACTCTTCCTTGTGAGGCAACTGAAAACCACTGAAGTATTGTACACAATGAGCTTCTGAGACCTGAAGCCCAAAGATAAAAGACAGTATATCTGTAATGAAAGCTGGCACATGACATGATTCACCAGAGCTGTTTTGTGCTACATCTTGAGACTGTGTTTGAGGAAAACACAGTAAAGATGGAGCTCCAAACAAGGTTTCATGCAGAAGTCATCAGGAACATTTGCCAGGAGAGAGACTGGCACCTCAAATGAGCAACTCATCACATGCATGAGATGTTGGGCTGCATTATACTGTCAAAGCATCAGCCTCTCTGTTGACAATGAAGGCACCCTAGGTGGTTTACTGATGCAACCCCTTTGCATCGTAACCTGTAGGTCATGAGACATGTTCAAGGTCACACAGAAATTCACCACAGAGCTGCTAGTTAAACCAGCAGTTAACCAGTTAGTCCAGGTTAACACCACATAAGCCTGGAGTGTCTCTTCTCTTGTTTTTTCCTTGCCCTGTCTGTGGTACCTGGATTATACAAACGTATTTGTACATGTATTTGAACATGTCACTCTATCTTATCCTTGGCACGCTGGGGATGGAAAAACAGTTCTGCTTCTGAAACTCCAAATGAATATTTAAACACACATTTTTTATTAGATGCTAATTAACACTATGGATAAAGGATTCCAGGGGATTTTGGGAGGGGAATTATTTTAAACAGGCAAATTATTTAATTTAGAAGTATATTTAGGATAGATAATAAAGGATAGCTTTCTTATGGCGCTTTGCAACTTCACAGTGCTTTGCAACTATTTATTAATTAACATGCTTGCTCTTTTGGAGGTAGGAAACCAATTATTAACATCCCTGTCTTGCACACAGGGAACTGAATGATAAACATTCATGTTATTTAAACAATTTAGCCATTGTATTGCATGCTTAATTCGTCTCTGTGAGTACCATTTATTCATACATAATGTGGATTAATGAATATGCAAATGAATAAATTAAATAGCTGCATTCTTACAATGCATGGTGATCGGCATGCATAATTATGTTCCCAGTGCCTTATAGCTTAGAACTCCCTTAAAATGACAATCAGTCATCCTTCCTTGTGTTCCTTGAAAGTCATTTGAGATTGATATTTGTCCCCAAATGGGAAATGAAAGATAACATGAGCCAAGAGGAGTCCAGGGAGATGGTCCCCGATGTAGTAGGTTCTGGAGTGAATCCTGTAACACAGTGGAGAAACAAGCTTAGACTGAAGCTAGTGTTGCACGTAGTTACATACATTCTTCTGCCAAAAAACCTGCAACGCACTCCCAACTAAGACAAAGGGAGAAAGATCAATAAAAAATTCAGCCTCATTTTATTGGTGGCAGACCAGAGACACAGTGGCTCCTTTGATGTGCTCTACCTGAATTCCTATCACCCATACCTTGTGCTCCTGTTTCCTAAGGGGTTAGCCTAAGTAACCCTTACTTAGCCTGTGTCAGAATCCCAGTAACCTTGTGACAGACAAATCTCACAGTAATTTTGGAGAGCCCTTGTCTCTGCCAAACATCAGTCAGGGGACATTATAAAGATGGTTGGGACAGATGATTCTGATGGAACAGGAGCTGAGCACAAGACTTGTGCCCCAGCCAGGAAACTCTGCTCCTATGGATTGTCTGAGGAGGGTGCACTTGTGTTTCTCCAGGGATGCCAGGTAACCACCCAGGAGCATGTGCAAAGTGTGAATAGGCAGCAAATCTAGATTCAGGTTGCCTCTCAGGGCAGCACTGGCAAAGCTGGAGAAATTACATGACCTGCTCAGGGTCCAGCACTTACACACTTTCACATGGTATTTAAGGCAGGTTCCTAATCTTACCTCTAAACTGTTGTCCATTTGGGGTTTGAGATACTGGTGATCAGAGGTGATTTGCATCACAGGCATAAGCAGATACAGAGCTTATCCTGTAGTTCAAGCACCCTCCTGCTGACAGGAGCAGAAGGCAATGTGTGTAACTTGTGATGAACTTCCCACCTCTCCATGATGGGAAGAGAAGCTGTGCTGTGAGATTTAGGGCTTGCTGAACAGAACAGAAAGTACATACAGAAAGCTAAGGAAAGCACCCTTGGGAGGGCATGAAGGGACTGTGACAGCTGAAGGAGGGAAAGCAACTGCTAAGTAAGCAGAAGCGTTACCAAGCTCAAAGACTTGAATGTCTTAAAAAAGGCATCGGGAATGAAGCACCTGGTAGTGTGCAAGAGCCTGTAGTATCTTAGCAGAAGCAAATCTGCACACCCTCCCCAGGCTCCCAGGACATCCAGTCTGCAGGCTGGTGAGAAATTGCCAACATGATCTTCTGATCTCTGCATAGCTGTGTGTGTTCCCATAAGGCTTTGTGTGCTGGAAGGTGGACTGTCCTTATCTCAGCTCCTGACTGTTCAACTGTTTGCTTCAATTTTTTATTTGCCAGTAATTCTACTTCATTCCTCATAGTCTTTTCTAACTCACCATTGTCTTTCTACCTTTTGCGCTCTTCTTTGCCTTCCCAGAAAGGTCCACACTCTTTCTGTGTAATCCACCCCATAGAGAAATATGTTATTAGGTAATTCACAACACTTGGATAACACTTGCATCTCCCCTCTCCTGCTGCCTGCTCTCCCTCCCCCATATTTTTCTGCCTCTTCTGATATTCTCAGCCTGTTCTGGTGTACCCAGGGTTGCCCTATCCTCTCTATTTATACAGCTCCTGGCATGCTTGTTTTTGATCTGAGCTGATGTCTCAGCATTGCCTTCATGCTATTAACAATAACAAGCACATAGCTTTTTAATTTCTTGATGTGTTTTTAAGAAAACCTATGTTTAGCTCTTAATCCTGGTTTAGATGGTGTGTTCTTATCAATAATTGTTATGGGTACAGCTGAGTAAATTTACACTTATAAAAATGTTTGAGCAGGCAATGCATTTAGCTGACTGCAGACTGGTATTTATGTAGTTCCAGGAGAGTAAATAAAGCCTATTCGGTGGCCATCATTATGGCATTATTTTCTCTCCCTCCTTCCTTCACTCTCAACTTGATGCAAAAGCCCAAACTCATGCACAGAGTTGTGCCTCCCAGAAGGTATTCAATTTCTGCAGCTGCTACTGAAATATATGGCACTGGGGACATTCTCTGCCCTGCAAGACCGGGCTCCAGTTCCCAGAGTACAAGCCTGAAAGGTTATGAGGCTGTTTCTAATGTCAAGTCCCATCGCAATTGCTGATGTCTAGGGCAGGACTGATACTACCTTTGCCTCTCCAGCCACTTTTGTGGACTGTACTGATGACACTCATTATCCAATTCATAAATTAACATATACACCATGTGGGGGAATATTTTTGAGTTCTGGACAAAGTTGAGTTTCCACATTTTTTTCTTCTAACATTTATGCTTGGAATGACTTTTCTATTCTACTTTCCTTATCTTAAAACTCATTTACCGAAAACCCTTCTACAAGAAATATTTTCAAGTCATTAAAAAGACAGCTACACCCCCCCTGTAACCCCTGGGACAAGTCTATGTGTTTGTTGATATTAGTGTTTGAATATCAGCTCTTGTAAAACACTCAACTTGTGCTTTGCTTTCTTTCACGTTTAACAGCTGAAGGTGCATGAGTGGACCTCTTCAAAACTTATAGACAGGGTTAAAATTAAGCACATCCCCGTAATCAATGTCTTCTGGGCCTAGGTCTCCAAAAAGTGGACCCAGGCAAAAGTGAGCAAGAGATGATTCCCAATAAAATTAAATCTATCTGTATAAAAAACCTCGCAACTTTTATTACTTAGGACTTATCCGTCTTCATGCTTAAAATAAGATGGTATAGGCAGAGATGAAATCATATACATGTACTAAAATTCATTAAAACAAGATTTGTAATGGCACTCATTAGAGTAATTATGAGACTGACACAGAGATGTGGAGGGTTTGTGGAGATAATGGGACCCTGACAGTTGCTGTCACTTTGGAGTGACTCTTTGCAGTTCCTTAATGGAGACCAGTAACTTACTAGCTTATCTCAAAGCAGGTGCTCTGTTTAGAGTTGCCAAATACCAGACTACGGACATACTATTTACTTGGACAAATAAACTTAAATTGAGTTGTTGTGTCACATAGGGTGCTTGTAAAAGAGTATGTGGAGCCTGAGGAAAAATGAGAGTCGATCAATCCCTCTGTAAAGAAGACAACATCTGGAAGGTGAATGAGCCCACATAAATAGCCAACAAATCAGATAAATACATGACAATACAAACAGCATCTCTGCTGTAGCTTACATGAACTTGATTTTATGGCCCAAGTTTCACATCCTTTTATAAGGATTCTCTCTGACTTTCACCATGTTGCACCGAAAGTGCAGCAATGATATAAATGCCTTAAAACTTCTTGGCTTCCATCACTGCTCAAATGTTGTTCTCCTATGCAATTTTTTTTGCTTGCAGTTTTTATTCTGTCTTCCAACAGCTGGTATGTCATCTCCACCAGTAAGCGGAGAAACATCGTGCTGCACTAAAACTCAAATAGATGTGGGGAGTGAGGCCCTTGTACACAGGGACAGGCAAGGTCATGTCAACACAGTTTGAACTGAAGGAAAGGTCTATATGTGATTGATTGGTAGACCAGATTAACTGAGGAGGTGTATCCAAATGCTGTCTACCAGAGAGTCTTTTCACTGAGAATAGGTCTCTTTCTATGTTGCTTAACCAAAAATAACTGAATGGATTCCAGAAAATTTGTGTGTTAATTTCTGTGTTACACCACAAAATCAGGGCAGGTGATCACAATAGTGCCTCAGAGATTTTCCTGTATTCCCCCCATTACAGTCAATTAGTCTGACCTCTCACATCCTGTGGATCAGGGGTTTCACTGATGAGATTTTCCAGCATCAACCCAGTCCCTTCTGATCTCCAAATCTATGCCTCTGACTTTCTCAGGCTGACACACAGAGACAGCTGGTGCTTGGAACAGAGTAATCCAGACCTCCCCACTCCCACATCCCTGCTGTGGTGCCACATTCATCGTCCCTCATAGAGAGCAGAGTTGTAGGCAACAGAGCAAATGCACAGATCGGCTTTTCTGGCTCCAGGGAGCTGGGGGTTCCTCTTTGGCTGCACAGGCTTAGAAAATCCAGGGCAAATTTTTCATGATGAATAATTTAAAGTGCGCCTTTTTGACCTCATTTTCTACATGCATCTCCTAGCAGAAAGTTGAAGCTAGAGTCATTTTTCATGGCTGAGTGTAAATCCAGGGGGAGCAGATGGGGGTTTCCCTGCCATGTAGCTGTGGAGGCAGTGTGTGCATGCAAATGGACTGCCTGGGATGAGACAGGCAAAACCTCCACATAGGAAAATGTAGCTGCAGCTTAATTTTTCAAAATCAACTGCCTGACTTTACTGTTGAGGCTTTATTCTCCTGTGAAGGTAGTCTAGGTTTCAGTCAGCTAGGAGGCAATGTCCTCATCAATTAATTCAACTTGTTTACTTACTTTTTTCACTTTAAATGTTTATTGCTGTCCAATAAACTGTTTTTCTTCCTGGGATCTTCTGGTATCTGCTTTGCGGCACACCATAGAAAGGTCTGAGGACATTGCCCAACATTTTATTAACCTGACGGTACCTCCACATTTGCATCACTAAAAGATGCTAAAGAGATGTGAGTGTTTTTTAAGAGTCCAGAGGCTGCAGTGCCACATGCATAACTGCTGGCCACATTTGAATGCTCAGCTAGACACAAGACCAAGATGGACATCTTTCTTCTGCCACTGTCTGTTCTTTGTGACCTTCAAAAGTCTCTTCTTTGGCTCCAAATTTGGTCATTTGTGAAATGGGTGCAATGCAGCTGGTCTGGCTGGAAGTGTTTGGGGCTTAGTGAGTGTCGAAGATTCTCTGTAATTTGAAATCTTTATACATCCAGCCTAGTGTCTTCTCAAAAGATGTGCTCTAGCAGCATTTACAAACTTGATGAAGAAATTATTACCATATTGTTAACAACCCTTTACCAGTGGGGTCTTAATTGCGATAGAATAGCTTTCTGTTTTCCTGGGAAGCCCCAGTTCTCTTCTTTTAGCTTTCATTACTGTGCATAACTGCATAGCCTGCCAAAGAGCAGTATCGATTCCAGCCTATCGAGCAGATCGGGGCTTTGTTTGTTGTGCAAATAGCGAAACAGCAGCAACACTGCAGACAGTAGGAGCAAAATGAGACAACGGTCTCTCTCAGGCATTTGAATTTATTCATTATGCCTGGTGTTTGCAGTGTGGTATGATGAGCTGCCTTAGTCTCAAAGCACGTTTTCCGTATGAGCTCGAGGCTGCTTTGTGCGCTCTGGGAACTCCTGCCTGTTAGCTGTAGGAGGCAGCTCTTGCTGGAGCGTGCCCTTGGAAAGGCTGACATGGGCTTTTAAAGATGAATTATTTAGACAGCCTCACAAGCGTCTTCTAGCCAATGCTAAAGATACCTCTGCTTGTCATGGGCAGCCATAAATCTGTGACGAGAGCAGAGGGGTTTCCCTGTGACACAGCCCAGCCTGTTGCTTACTGCTGCAATGCTGTGCAGCGTGAATTGCAGGAATGGTAAGGGAGTCAAATCACCCATGTGAGTGATTCACTTTGGATCACTGTTACTGTAGGATGGATCACAGTGTGAGCTTCAGCTGAATCAAAATCTTGCACAATTAGACCAGGATTTTGCTGAGACTCTGGCCGATCAAGCACGGGACTGCGGTCTGGTGTGCTTCTAAGTGAAACATGTTGGTACCGGGAACTTTCACTCATGCCACCCCTAAAGCAGTTTGCACATATGGATGGACTTTTAATATGAAAATAGACTCCATTTGGGTTTGCAGCAGTTAAAACCCTGCCCTGAGCCAGTGCAGACAACAACATCAGGGGGTTTCCAATGTTGCAGTCCTATTGCAGGGAATTTCCTCAATATAAACAAGGCCCGAACACCTCAGGTAAATCATTTGCCAGCGCTAGTTCCTTTAGCTGTCAGATTGACAAGGTGCTGCCTGTCTGCCTCGGATGAGGAACAATGCCTCATCGTTTTACCTTTAGCTTCCAAATAACATGAGGTTCGAAAGAGAATTTCCTTGAGGTTAGATTCCTCTGTTCCGAGTATCTGTGAGATTTCCTATACCTTCCCCTGAATACTCCTGTGGGAAATGAGATGCTGTAACTACGGAGACCTAAGGGCTGATCTGAACTGGCAGTTCCTTCCCTCCTGCTGGTGTGGGAATTAATTAGTATTTTTTGTGCTACGTGCAATCATGCAGTGGTAAAACAAAATGTGACGGTTAGGTGTTTCATCACTGAGCTTGTTTTAAAGATATTTCTTTGTGCAAAACCTCTTTTTGACTTCTCAGTGTTGCATTGTGCAGTGCTATCAAGCCTGTCTGGAGGACTTCTAGTAGTAGCAATAATAATAATAATATTTTCTAACTCTTATATAACCCTCCTTTGCAAGATTTCCCAAAGTGCTTTTCAAAGGGGGTTAGTGTGTAACAGAATGAGAAAAATATTTTCCACAAGTTCCTCCAAGCTCGTGTGATGCACATAGGAGTTGAAGTGCATTTTTCAAGTTCTGTATCCTGGGAGGCACTACCTCTCAGGACACAAGCTAATGTAGATTAACTCTAGAAACTGAAAGTAGGTATCTGAATTATTTGTACGGTGGGTTTGGGCAGTTTGTGTAGTTTCATTCCAAGTTTTGAAAGCAGGAAAAGTGATATAGATGCCTCACCTGCAGGACTTTCTTCTGTCTCTTTGCACATTTCAGTTTCTGTGCCCCAGTTCCCTTCCATATTGCACGGTTACTTCCATAGCTTGAGTCATTAACATCCTGGGTGGGAGGCATTAAGCAGAGCAATAATGACTCTGATGCCTGAGTCAGTTTGACATTGAGTGTCAGGAAATGGTGTATTTTCACTCGGAAATAATGTATTCTTAGTTAAAGTTGTCTTAAGTAGGATTAATTACAAGACCAAATCACCATAAAGACCGTGCAGAGCAGGCAGAGGGTTCAGTGCTACCAGTGCTCCTGGACCAAAAAGGCCAGTGCATTTCAGGAATATTTGCAGACTAAAAAAATTACCAGAGGAAGGATCAGGCCTAATCCTCATCACAGGGATAAAAGCTTTATCCCAGAGACAAGGTACTGTCAAAGCAGAGAGCATGAATGAAAGAACTCCATTCCTTGAGTCCTTGAAAAAGGGACTTTGCACAAAACCATTGCGAGCCTTGAAACCACAACAGAGTGAGGTGGTGAAGTTCCCTATATCATATCTAGAGATGCTCCCTCCCAAGGACTTGGATGCTCAACTGTGAGCTGCCAAAATGCACCCCATTTTGTTTTAATTTAAGAAGGCAAATCATCATTCTTATTTGGAGAGATTATAGTTTTTCATTCACCGTGGCCAAACAGAGATAGATTGCTGGTGTGGATTGCAGGAGAAGGATCCTGGTAGGTGAGAAGAGTGGCAGCAGGCAAGGGAAGAGGGGGCACATATGGACCAGCACAAGGCATTTGCACCCAGTGCTTGGACGCAGACTAGTGGCTCATACCTCCCTTGGACTTAAAATATCCTAGTGTTTGATCCAAAGGAGAGTCTGAGCTGATGACTGGAGGAGAATCTGGACCTTCTGGACATGAATCAAGGTTAGTCTCTTGGAAAAATGTATTGCTGAAAAGAAACAGGATTGAATTCCCAATGCTTAGACTGAGATTTATGGGATTCTTATGTTGCGTATATTGTGAGGAGAAATCTGAATTCAACTTTCAATCAGATTTTCTGTTTTTCCCTTTTATTCAATACACACAATGGTAACTTGAATGTTGCATAATAAATACTATGTACACAGCTTGCAAATAACATCATCAGTCAGCATTGCCAATAGATAATGTTGCAGAATTCATGTGGAGCTCTCTTCTTCCTTGAGTAGCACATTCTGGTGAGAAACATTTCCTGGCTGTTCACAGAGGAAAGGAACAGATCTGAGGATGCTAATTTATTGTGAAGGTAGTTTATGGCTAGTATCTTAGAGTTTCTTTCCCATTCAATAGCAGAACACAAATTCCATTTCTTGCTGTTAAGAACAGGAGATTAAATAGTTTCTTGGAAGATTGAATATATTATTTTTAAAACCACTTGGTTTTGATCTTTTGAGGAACAGGCAATGTACATTTGAGAAGGGTTTAACTTTGTTAAAGAATATTTTTGTTTGTTTGATCTTGCTTTTTGTACTAGCATATTGCCAATCTTTTGTTATGCATTATTAAAACAGATAATGAGATACAATTCTTGCTCCAGGGAGTTTTCAGTCCTCACAACTGAAGATTTTAAAACCAAAGAAACTGCAGCTACCAAGATAGACAAATGGTGGAAGGAAGGAATGAAGGAAAACATTATTGTCTCTGGTCTTGAGGTGGGGAGCGAGTTACAAGGAGATTGAAGGAAGTTAGCAAAATTCTCGTGCCCAGATCCAGCCCACAAAGGAAATGAGGATATCTTTAAGTCCTGCAGACCTTGTGTGGCTTCTTAAAAGGGCCACGAATTCCAAATAGCACAAAGTCAGACATGCAGTTTAGAAATGCTTTTACATATTTAAACTTCAATGATTTTATATTAAGCCTGTGTTTAAATACCTGCTTGAGCTGGGACTGGATTGGTTCAAAGACATTTGGGCAGGGATTAGATGGAAGTCAATGGAAGATTTCAAATTCTGGTGCTGTTTCAGATAGTGACCTTGTGAGTGCTTCTTCCCATACTTCTTATTTTGTAGGCTTCTCTGGCAACAAAACCGAGGAGTGTCCATCTCAGTAATGTTTTTATCATGATCTAACACTTCCCATTACTCTTTTGCCCATGAAAGGATGCAATTTCATAGTTTTGAGATTTGATTCACCATGACTTTAAAATCTTTACCAATGCAGGTAGTCTGAGATGATAGCTTTCTCAGGCATGCAAGGAGCATGGCTGTCCACATCAAAAGGTTCCCCTTTTCATAATAAAATAATCACTTGCGGTGTCTTCTCCAAGCACTCAAAGTGTAGGTCCAGCTTACTCATCCTTTCAGTTTGTCAGTCTTGTATATGCATTCTGTCTACTTCCCTCTTCCAAAGCCTTTAAATCTGTCTGATAAGGGCTCTGAGAAGGGTGGATTACTATTTTTTTGTGTCCATCAAATGACAGAATTTCCCCTGAATCCTTTCAGCTCTTGCAGTCAGAGTCTGCATCGGATTTTGCCTTTGTTTGGGTCTGTAGGCTTTTTTTCCTAAGCTTTTATCTTCTATGCCAAGGATGTATCAGCTGCTCAGGCTCTGCTGTGGGACTGGTTGAGTCATTCCTGCATTCATAAATAGTCTCAGACCTGCTGTGCATTGATAATATCTGTGCTCATTGATGACCATAGCTGGAGCCTGTCTGTCTGTCTGTCTATCTATCTATCTATCTACTTATCTCTCTCTCTCCTACTGGTGTTCTCCCTCTTCCCTTTCAGACACTGCAGAATATGTCCAAATTTTCCTCTCCCTATGCACTTTGGGGTCTGACCTCAGAAAGACTTTCTTCTTCAGGGGATGGGACCGCAGTGATCCCTGTGTGGGACCCATGTTTAGCCAGAGTCTAGGAGAGTGTCAACAGGTTTAAGTTGTCACTGGGAGGTAATGTTGAAGCAGGGGAAATGGTCCACCTGGGAGGCAGCTTCTGAACCTGAGGCCTTGTTGCATGTCATGATTCCTTCTTGCCACAGACACTGCTTCTCTTGAGGCCCTTTTCCTTACTTGCTGGGAACAGATTACATGCAAATTGGAAAAGTACTTTTGCTTGTTCTGTCGTATCTGGGAATAGAAAAGAGGTCATAACAATGCACTGAAAGAGTTTAAGGTACAGGCACCGGTTGGAGAGGAGGAATCAGTTGTGTGAGCCTTCTGCTCAATGTCTGACCTGTAACGGGTCTGGGGGTGCCATGGGACAAAAGTGTTTAATTTTCTGCTCATCGCCTCAGACCCGAAGCATAAAATGACCAATGCAATGAGACCTGTTCCAGCATAGCAATGCTCTGCTGGTGCACATAACCCCCACAGTCTCCTTCGGGGCTCAGTTTGAGCAGTGCAAGTCTTGCTTGAGATCTGTACTGGTGCTCCCCTTCCTATTTCTACCTCTGATGCTCTGGATTAAGCTCCTCCTGACAGTGGTGGTTCCCAAATTCCCTTTTTAGCCCAGAGTAATCTGCTCCTCAGCATATCCCCTAGGACATTGCCTTGGGAGCAATGGTCCAGCAATCTTTCTAGCTTTGCCATTTGTATAGCTGCCCTTCACCTTTTCTTTTACCCTATCATACGACTTGAAAACTTCCATCATAGTAAGTGGCTTGGGCTTGTAGCCATTCTGTTTAGATCTTCTATAGTTTTCACAGGCTTTTATCTCCTGCTTTCCAGACCTATAATTAATTCCTAAAGATGGAGAAAGTAAGTGAAGAAAGTTAATTTCAATGTGTCCTTCTGAATAACCTCATCTGCAAGAAAATAGCTCAAATATTGTCATTAATCATTCTTTTGCACAGTTAGCCAGCTGACTTTCTTCTGTTTTCCCGGTCAACAATTTTATAGCAGCGCTGCCCAGTTCACTGAAGATCTGTTTTACCCCAGACTGCAGTCTGAGTGCTGGGTGTTGCCTTGTCACTGTATCAGAAATAGGGGTGTGTTGTCCAGATGACCAAAGAATGGGATGGTGGAGTGAGTGGGTGGCAAGGATCAGTGTGAAGCTCCATCCTGTAGTACTCCAGTGAATGCTGTTATCTTGATAATAAGCATTTTCTACCTGTGGATCAAGCACCTGAGGTAGTATTTGGTAATCAATCATGGAGGAATTGCCTCTCCATTGGAGTGACAGCATAGCAAATAGTAATATTATGCTTGGGTAAACTGAGTGTAAAGTGTGAAGAGAGCTGGGCCAGCAGCAGTCCTGGCACAGAACATCTGAGGCCAGGGGAGCTGGCACTAAATAGGCAGCTTTTTGTTATTTTCCCAAGTGCAAGCACAGAGGTTTCCTTTCTTTCATGATTCACATAGTTCCAGCACATATTTTGAGAAATGGCTTTCCCTCTTCCCCTCATTTTAATTACCTTATTGGTGGGAGATGCAGATTTCCCAATCTGTTGTCATATGACATATGAAAGGGATAACCTCTGCATCTTGGTTTTTCTCTTTGCGCTTGAAGCTGCTTGCTGGTTTCCATTCAGCCACAGATACAATTTTTAGCATCTGGCTGTAAACAGTGTTGTGTCTGGCTATGGCAGGGAGACAGGGAGCTCATTTAACAAAGCCTTGGATATCTGCTCATTTGCTTTCTGGACCCATTTCTATTTTGTGTTAGAAAGTTTAAAGTGCAGAGGAAAAAGAGGATCAAAAAGAAATTTTAGACATGGTATTGTCTCATTTAATATTAATATGGTGAATACAGTATGATAAATGGTGTCGAATTCATGAAATTACTCTTTTCCTTCTCAGTAATCCAATGATGGTAATGACATGTGCAGAATGTAGTAAAATACTTATAGGACTTCCTCCAGTGAGTTACTTTCCAAGTCATTTGCTGTGATTTCTTAATCAATCAATAGATAACAGAGTGAACAGGATCCTGACTATAGAAATAGGACAATATCAAGGAGGCAGCTTAATGTGGTGGGCAGTGTACGGTGTCCAACCTTAAAAAAGGTTGCTGAAAAAGATAGAAAGGTTTTTGGTGATGTGTAACAAGAATATCTGAGGTTTTCAGAATGTCCTTTTGAGGAAGAGACCTCAGAAGATGGAAATAATTTATACAGGGAAAGATTCTCTTAAGCTCTTAAATTCAGTTAAGAGGAGTTTGTGGAGAACCACACAGGGTAAACATGGTTGAGAATAGATGGCTGTAGCAGAAAAATTAAAAAGAAAAAGAGCCAGTGGGTAGAAACGGAGGTAACTGCTATTAAAAGGTACATGGAAAAGCTATCTTGGCACTGAAACAACTTAGTGAGTGTGGTACTGATAGGTTCTCCACTTGTTTTAAAGTCAGTTTTAAAGTCTTTGTCCTCTACGATGATAGGCAAAATGTGAAACAGAAGTTGTGTGCTCGAAGGAAGCTCTGTGGGGAGGACCTATGGACTGTGTGATGCTGGAGGTCAGACTCCCTCAAGGTTTAAAAACTTCATATATCTAAAGTAAGATATTGTTGCTCCTGGAATGTGTGTTCTAACAGATCAAGGCAGTATTTTCAGTTGTGGTGCCCTCAAGACAACACCTGTGAAAATATAAACTTCCTTCTTTTCCCTCCTTTCTATGTTTTTATGCACCAGTCAATTACACAAGTTTTGGACTATAGTATCTCCACTTCAACAACTTAAAAAGCCACCACTTTGTGAGAAAAAAGACATCCTGTGTAGCTCACTTGTTTTGTACTCTATAAGTTGCATTAGCTCCTATTTTCCAAGACTGATGCACAAACATAAGGATCAAAATGATTCAGATGCCTGTGGGCATTTCGCATATTATGAGACAACTCCATGGAGTGGGCAGGTGCAGGTTTTGGGATTGATACAGGACCTGCAGGTAACCTAAAGCCTTTTGCACTGGCAGCTGAAGGCCAGTTGGGATGCTGAGGCAGCTCGAAGGGCATTGAATGATTAGGTGTGAACACAGCATAGTCAATGAAATCCAGAGCGTGACTCAGCTCACCTCACGGCAGAAGCCTACTGACCTCGAGAAAGGCCAGGGAGGGGGGTTGTTCAGCCTGAAGCTGTGGTTCTGGGTGTGATTACATGATTCATGGATTTGCATCACTCATATTGATGCAGATGGGACTTTAAACCTGGGGTTGATGGATCCAAGGAGAAGGGGGTGGGGGAGTCAGGAAACAGTACTCTGACTTTTTCTTCCCATTGCTAAGATTTTTCTTGGCCTATGACAGGAGAATGTTGTCTCTTGAAATGAGTGTTTCAAAAAGCCCCTGACACTCGAAATGAAGTCCTAGCACAGTAAAATGTGTGAGGACCATCATAAGGGCTCATCAGGAAGGTCCTAAGTGCACAAATATCACAAGACTTCCAGAAGTCAGGAGACCATTCTATCAGTGTTTGAGCCATTCAGCTGCACTGGCTTCCTGCTTTCCAGAAGCTGTGTCACTAGCAGCACAGTGCAGTTTCATCTCAGAACAAGGTTCATCCCCAAATATTTTCCTTGCAATCAGAAATTATGAAATGTAATGGAAGGTGCTAATGTCACGTCTTTGGCATGGGTAGGAAACCGTCTATTCTGCAGGATCAGAGTCTTCAATTACAATTTTAAGTCGCAGAGATTTTTTTCCATTTTGGACATGTATTGCTCTTACAGCATGACCCTGAATATTCTCCATTAAGTTTTGTGACACTTACAGACCTAGTGGGGATATTTCTGAAATGAGCAATTTTTATGCAGCAGAAGGAATGTTTCATGGAGCATTTCATATTGCAGGTCATTCTAGGAATCAAATCTGGTTTGAACCTTTCCCAGCTGTAGGTGAAAACAGCAGCTTTCTGCAAGTTGATTGCACAAAAGTGGTCCATGAAGGAATAAAATAGTATTACTGTAACATCTACCCCACTCCACTGATTGAAAGCTTCTCATTAAAGACTGGGAGCTGAGTCTTTCCTAGGTGACACCTAGGGGCTACATTCATCCTTAAATCACAACTGGGAGTCAGCAGTAGTATTCTGAGAAAAAAAAGAATTTGAAAGTACAAATTGCTTTGTAGGTTCTAAGATTGTTAAATTCTCCATCATCATCTTCTTTGACAGTTCCTAATATTTTTTCTAGGCTTCTTAATTATTCCTCGGTCAATTAATAAAGTTCATTTACTTGAGTAATAAAATTGCAGAATCTTGATCTTATACCAGATGATACCAGCAGCTGAGCTGAAAAAAACCCTAACAGTCTAAAACTTGTTCACTATGACAAGTTTCAGTGTTTTTGTGTATTTGTCTGTAAATGGAACTCAAAGCTAAAATTACTTCTTTTTTTTTTTTTTTTTTAAGGAAGTGTTCAGGAACATTTCATTTTCAATGGGAAACATTGAAACAAGAAGTATCAAGTTCTTTTTCAGTTTGTTGACTCATCACTGAGCATTTCAGATACTGCTTTGAAAATTATTTTAGTTGAAAATGACATTCCTGACTTTAAATTTCTTTGAATAACTTGAGGGAAGAGCATTTGAGGGGAGAATAAACTGCTACCATACCGGTCTTATTTTGCTTGTGTCAGTATTCCCTAAGCAAAGGTTGTGTCTTAAATTTCCTCTTAAGACCTTAAAAACAGGTCAGGCATAGTCCCACCAGCACCTGGCTGAGATGTCCTAAACCACAGCTGAAGTTAAAGGTGCCAAGTGATACATCACCACTGTTACTGGGTTTCAAGCTGTGATCCAAAGCTCTAAAATCTGATCTTTGTTTGAAAAAAAAAAAGCAAATTCCAGAAAATAACTGAAACACCTTATCTGTGGGGTTTTTTTGCTGACAGGAGGGAAACTTTCCCAGTGTAATCCAGCTCACTGATGTTGTATTATTTCCATATGGCTTGAGAGAACCTGACAGAGATGTGTAGGGTGGAATGACTGTATTTATGTTTGAATTTTTACTCACATATACTGTCATATCGATTGTCTATATCAACAAATATAAGATATAGCATTTAATATCTCATTTTGGCATCCCCAACTCACTGCAGCTGAGAGTGCAGTACTGAATATTTTTTCTTCTGAGTGAAGAAGGAGCCTACAGACAGGATATAGAAGTTCTGCCCTGGAGAAGCAAAGCCCAAATAGCTCCCCAGAGACCAAATTTGAGCCAACCTTAATGGCTACATCTACACTGCTGTTCCAGGTAGTGAGCACCTGGGCATGAAGTGCAATACTGAGCTGTTTGACTGTGTAAATGTACTGAAAGTGGCCAAAAGAACAAGAACATTGAATTTTCTGGAAGTACAAGCTGCTTTTTGCACATCAGTTGGGTGAAAGTAACATCTGCCTCCCCCCCAGCCTCTCCAGTGCCTACCTTCCTGATCAGTTCAGCCATGAATATGACATTGTTCAGATGCAAACAACTGCCTACACACACATCCTGTTCAAGATTTACACTATAAAGCATTAACACATTTTAATAAATCAGCAGATTAGACTTTTCTTCCCACCCCTTCTCAGTGACTGACTCTTAGATGTAACCGTTAGCTCTGAGGTGATGGAGCTAAAAATCTTAGTTTGCAAAATGGGGGACTAAGTCCAGGATATTACACAGGTGCCTTTTTTCCTTTTCCCTTTGGGTTCACTCGTCTCTTCACTGCCTGTGAAAATCCTCAAATCGTAACACAGAGGTGTGAAGGGTAAACAGAAGGTTCTTGCTGATACCAACCAAAGTCTAGTGAAGGCACAGTGAAATCAAGTAAAACCAAACCACTCTATTTTAAGTAGCCTTCTCCCACTGTATTATTTGTCCCTCAATATCTAGGGAGTGTTTCCCTGAGTATTTCTCCCATCCTTTGTTAGAGCTGCCCTGTACCACCTGCCTCCCCCTGTACAAATGGAGAGACAAACCTTTGAAACATTAACATGGGGCAAGTTACAGTGCGAACAGATGCACATGGGGATGACTTAACTCATGGGAGGTGAAAAGGATGTGCTTTGAAGGCTGGGCACTGAAGAGCACCGCACAAATTTGGCACAGGTTCCTTCTTACTGAGATATCCTGTTCAATTAAATGTAGATGTTTAAAGTAGCACTTGATGCAAACCCAGAGATCTTTGGGCAAATAAACTAGAAAACACAGTTAAAAAATACTGCCAGCCAAGCACTGAGGCTGTACAGCACAGCTCAGTACTCGACCTCAGCCTGGATCAACAGCTTGCAATGTGCAGCTTTGTCACTGCCCTGCTGTCTCACCCAGAGCACGTCTTGGCTTCTCCAGTGCAGGTGGGCTATTGATCATTCATTTCCTGAATGCTTCAGATGTGCTGATGAAAAGAGCAGTACGAGAGCCCACAGAGGAAACTGTGGCCCCCTGCAGGAAGGTGGGAGCTGTTTGCTCAGCCCAAGCTGACTGTGCATCAGCCCTTGTTAATGTACCCATCTCAGCAGGCTTCTTACCTCAGGTTTGGTACCATAGTGGTTGCTGCTACTACTGGTCAGCTTCTTCCTGCCTCAGGATAAGCAGAACAGTGTTGTACCTAGCTGGAGATACTATCAGCAAACCCATACCTGCTTTGGCTCACAGTCTTCTCCATGTTGCCTTCACCTAGCATATTATGAACACACAGCATCCTCTAAACCACCAAATGCAAGTTTTATCTAAACTCTCAGAGCAAGTAACTTCCACACAGAGAAGTTCAGACCTACAAACAGGTAATATTTTTCATATGTTACTGTCCAGGTCTTTTGCAGTTCCCTTTTGTACTGGTTTTAAGGTGGTTGAGGACATGTCCTTCCTGACCCCAGCTTCGCTTCCTTGCAAAATGAAGGAGAGAATTGCCTTTGACTGAAGTGGCAGCTGGAAGAAGTGCTGCAACTGTTAATTAACGGGCTGAGTCTTGACTGCCTGAAGAAAAAGTCATATGTTGTATTTTGGGGGGATTGCATCAGCATGAGTGGCAGCAGCCGGCAGTGTCTGTGTGCATGGAGCTGGGCTGCAGTGAGGCAGGAGTGGGTGGTGGGAATGCAGAGCTCACACAGCCCTCTCAGTATAGGTGTAAAATCCTCCTGAAGTCTCTGAAGTCCTTGAAACTTAAAATCTGCTGTTCTCCTGCTTCTTAAATGTTGGGTAGTACTCCTGCTACTCAATGAATACAGGAATCTGACTTTTTTATTTCCCCAAAAATGGTCTCACTTCTGTATCCCCGTGTGATAGTAAGTAGGCAGCTCCTTTTCTATCAGATATAAGCAGGACTGGTACTGATGTCTGTCGTTAATACTAATTAGACAATACTGGCAAAATTTTGACCATTGACTCCAGCTGAAAACATGCCACCAGACCTTTTAACATTTTCAACAAAAACCAATATGCTATTTTAGATCATAAAATTAGGAAATATTCTGCATGTTAAAAAAAGGATGCTGCAAAAGAATTTATAGCATCTTTATGAACATGGGTTTGGTACTGGTAAGAAACATTGCCTTTTAAACCTATCTGGGATATTCCATTTGCTGTTTCTGAAGAAGTGGCCACATATGGAGGAACTGTGAGGTTTGGAAAATTCTGCTATCTCACAAGAAACACATTGAAATTTGGCAGATGAATTCTTCCCAGATTCTGACAGCTCTGATTCTTCTCGAGCTGGAGGTTCTCATCTGGACTTCCCTAGAAACAGTTTCTTCCTGGGGAGCGGCAGGAGGCTGGAAGAGGAGAGCAGGTTGACTTTCCTTCTTGATGCCTCCGAGTGGAAGAGAACTGGGTGTGTACGTGGGAGGAAATGGGACGGCACAGCTAACTTGCAGAAGTGCTCATCACTTCCAGCTGCAGGCAGAGTTGGTGAAGGCTGCGCTGGGGGCTGATAACAACTCTGTGAATAGAAAAATGAAATATGGTATCCTTATTTCGAGATGTCAACAATTAAATTATTCTTTTGATCCAATCCTCCAGGCCTCAGTTCCCCTCTCAAAAAACTAAATCTTGGATCACTCCGATGTCACAGCAGATTTATGAAAAATTTGTGTGCATCTGTGAAGCTTGCAGGGGTTTGTGGCAGTGTGTGTGAGGAAACTAATAGTCTTATTTTCCTAGCAGAGTTCTGAAGTGTGCAACAAGGTCATACACAGTTGCACACAGTGTGTCCCATTCTCTCTGTGCATTGAGTGAGTTGCGAAACCTGTAAAATTAATTATATATGTTCATTTGTAATTAAAGGCTTCATCTTAATGCGTGAGCACAGGGGAGGCAAATGAAGGTTTCTGCGTGTGCAATTATCGAATAACTTCCTAAATTACAGCATCTTGCTAAAGCAGCTAGAGGATCAGGCTAATTCAGTGAGGGATGGAAAGGGTCTGTAATACCATTGTGTGCAGAAGTATTCTTACTCCCTACAGCATGATTTTCTTTTCTTTATTAAGGCTCAGCATATTTACTTCTTATTAATTTATTTATTTATTTATTTATTTTCCAAGTTCAAAGAAAGGAATGTGAAAACAATTCTTATTTTTTTTCTTGGGGTAGAGACCACTTGCTGCTTTGCATTTGTGCACTACCCAACACCGGGGGGCACCATTCCTGGTGGCCTTTTGGTCCTACCCTATCAAGCATAACAACTAATGTTCAGAGATCCAGCTTGCAGTGTGATTGTATGTTTATGCATATATACAAACGTGTCATTTAAGGAGCCCTGTACCACAATTTATTATGTTAGGCTTGGTTAAGCCAGCTAAGTGAAAAATACCCATCTTTTCTTAAATGGAAACTTTTAACATCTTTTTTTTCAGGATATGGGTACAAATTTTTATAGTGAGGCCTTTCTAAAATCTCAAACTGAAAATATTTCTTTGCATCACGTAAGGACCATTTGGATTTAATTTCTGCTTTTGCATAAGGAAGTAGTATTGGAGAAAAGAAATAGAGATGAAATCTTGACTCCACATATATTTAATTTCTCCATAGAATGAAACTGGACTTTTTCCTAAGTGTAGGAAAGAGCATTTAGCTGTAAACACTTTGCCTTCATCTGCTACATTTCATTCTCTTGAGAAGCTTCATACAGATATTCATACAGATATTTTTAGCCTCACCTGTATTTTCTTATCTTTGGCCTCTGCAATTGGTGCTATTATGCAAAAGTAGTACCTGCCTTCTGCTTTTCCTGCACAGAAACCTCTATAAGGCTGAGATATGCCTTCAAGGATAAGGTAATTAAGAAAGTGCATCCAAACACAGTGGGGGGAGCTGTGAACTTAATTCCCTGTAACCCGTAACGATCCTCATCCGGACAGAGCGCAGCATAAAATCAGTTACTGCGTTCCCTACTCTCCATGGACATTGGAGAAGTCATCCTGTACTCCCAATATGAGTTTGAAACACAACTGTTTTTCTGGACCATTTAAGAGCCCCAGGCAAGGTTATGTCAGCATAAAGAGTTTTGTGTTTGTCTGCAGTGACCTTGGGCTCTAAGAGGAAATCACAGTGCTAAAGTCTCCGGTTCAGTACTTTTCACTGTTGCAGCAACTCAAGTCCAACCTGGACAACTTTCCACAGTGCTTTTATTCTGCAGCACCCACCTGTCAAGTTCTTTTCAAAACAGCTGAGACAAAAACCTGAGAAAACCCTGCTGGGAAAGAGCAGCCCCATAGGCAAGATACAGCGCACAGTGCCAGTACTTTGTAATTCCCAGTATGTTCACAAGGCCCACATACAAGGGTATGGAAATTTGGGATCATCTTTCCTCAGCCCTTGTAAGACATGTACGATGTTTCATACAGACAATTGTATTATGTTACCCTCTGTTCCTATTTTCAAATTAGAGACAGGAAGAACAGCATATGGTGAAGAGGAAAATAACATTTAGATTTCTGGCAATGCCGCTTAGAGTCATTGCAACAGTGCCTAGTAACTTTTCTCAAGGATAAAGGCTTCACCTACTCAGCACTGTGCAAATAGTGCAAAATATATAACACAGTCTCTGCCCTGGAGATCTCACAAGCCGTATAGGACCAACTGGCAAAGCAGGTACCTGGAAGGTGAAGAGAACATGAAAAATTAAGTTAAACAAAACTTTTCTCTTACTGCTACCCTAGCTTATGGAGACAGGCAGTTCAGTACAGGTAATTTTAGGTCTTTATATTATATCATTGGATTCCAGGTTTTTCTTAGGTGCAGGACATGTCAAAACATTGACTTAAGTTTGTTCCAAAGTATTCCTTTGTTTGGCTTAATAAACCATTAGAAATATAAGAAATGTAATAATAACATAATTATATTTTTTTGAGTTCCAGAGTCCCCAAATCTAATAAGAGAGGAACATTGCATTGCATGTTATTTATTTATGTCAGGCTTTTGATATGAAGTAACTCCAACAAATAAGATCAGTTCACAGCAAAGTAGACAGACCATCATAAAAGAAGAAGAAACATCCTGCAGGAAACCAAATTGATGATCTGGGCACAAATCATATTTATTAGAATTATTAGGGTTATAGTCTTTGAGAAAATAAAATATCAGAAAGTAAATTTTCAGTCTGTGCAGCTGTGGATGGTGGACTCATTAGAGAGAGACTGTCTTTGAGTCATGCAAATGGGCTTGCTTCTCATTTTTTAAAAAATTAAAAGTATTCAGGTTCCAACCATGAGATTATATTATAATGACAATTGAGACATCAGGATCTCCGAATGTCCACACATGCATAGCACTGCTATGTTTATTAGGGGATTGCCTGGCAGATTATTAGGACGTAAGTAATTACATATTCTCACTGTAATGAGGAGGGCACTGAACTTAAATCAAGACACCTGGTTTCTGTCATCAAGTCTTTCATTGATTTGTTGAGTATTATAATTTACTCATTATGTCTTTAGGCCCCAGTCAGGATGTGGAGACTCGTGAGAGTAGTTGTGGTCCAGGCAAGATGACACTGTTACCAGAACTCCCAAGTAGAGTGGCTCAGAGCACTCTGTATTGTATGGACACCAGTAGGATAGTGACTTCTACCAACCAAAAGAAGCATTTTTCTCCAAACCTGAAAATTATTCAGCTGCAAAGTGCCAGAGATTGAGAGGAAAGAGCTCTGTAGGAGACTTGAAGTTTCAGATGAAAAATCAGATTGTTCTCAAATCTCTTTGGTTGAAAACCAAGTTTGACATCACAATGAGGTGTTGACTGAGAACTTTCTAGCAGCTATACCTCAGTTTCATTGGAAGAGACAGGTAGTTCCTGTGAACAGATGTAAAGACAGAAAACAGTAGCAGACAAACAATCATCTGTAGACTTCACGTGTTGTGCTGCCTCAAGGAATTCCTGCCAGCTTTGTGCTCCTCTCCTTTTCCTGGGTAGCAGAAGTATCCTGAGGCAGGTACATGTACACTGAGACCAGAAAGATACATTACTTCCAAGGTATCAGACTTTTGCAAATTCCATTGAGCTCACTCTTCATAGTTTTTTCAAAAAAGATCTGATGAAATTGAAGCATTATTTGTATTATGATATTATACTTAATCTATTTCATTAATAATTTCAAGGAGTTCTTAGGTTGTGTGCATGGCTGAGCATGTTTTATTGGTTCTTTTATTTCTACGAACAAGATCCATTTTAATGGAAGCAGATTATTTAGTTTCTCACAGGGGGATTAATATGGCATAATATAGTGCAGGCTTTGTCACATAGCTATATTCAATGCCACTATAACCTGATTTGGGATAAAATATGGAAGTACATCAGGGAACATCTGATTTTATAGGTTTTAAATTCAGTATAATGTAAAGTCAGCTCTCTCACTGAGAATTAAAGTCATTGTAGGACAGAAAATGTTTGAACAAAGAACAAATCCATTATTCAGTGTACAGTGTTCCAGACATGGTGTTTTTCTTTAGATTCATTGCCTCTGTGTAATGTTGCCTTTCTTTGAGAAAGTTGGGTTTTTTTCATAATATGAAAATAGCTTCTCTGCAATTGTGTTTTTTATCTTGCCAGGGCCTCCTAAATGATTTAAAGATTTATTGACTGTGTATTGTGATACTGAGAAGCCAGAAGAAGCAATGGTAGATCTGAGTCACAAACTCTTTGTATATTTGAGACAGATCATCTTTTATGGATAGCACTGTAACCTACACAGTAAATACTAATAACCTGTGAGTTAACTCATTTCCCAACAAAGTGGAAGCCAAACTCATTTTAAGCCTGGTTGAAGTCCCATTTTTTCAAAACACATTAGAAAAACGAAACATTTAGGAGTCAATGCTAAATGCACTAAAACCAATAACACTCCTGTTTGTGGGACCAAAACTATGGAGCTCAGGGAAAGAAGTGGGCACAGTTTCTGGAAACTTCAGCATATATTAGATACAAAATACTTCTGCCAATCAAGTGCTTGGTTTCCTGTCTGAATATGAATGAAATAATTTTGATAAGTGTGGTCCCAATTTTAGTTTTCTCTTTGGACCAGGGCCATGCTAGACCCCGAGGAGGAGCTATGGGCCTTGTTTTCCACTCCTTAGTCTAGCATTGGCCCCCTTATCAGCCAACAGATGTTAATTTCTCCCCCACCTAACCTAAAAAGACACACTAATCATTTGTTTCTAAATAGAAGACAGTGTTTTTCAGTCTGCCTCATCATCCCTTGTGTTACAAAGGGAAAAATAATGTCTCTGAGGAGAAACCTTTGTGAGGCAATGGTGCATTAAAAGTCTTTCTGAATTAACAGGTAGTAAACAACTTCATTTACATATTTCTTTCTGGGCCCCTTTTAAGTGAATAATTAAGTGTGTAGTGGCCTCTGATCAGATGCATTTGTAGAGAGGCTGAAAGCAGAGATCAGGGTTCGAGAATCCAGGTTCAGAGGTCACTGAGAAAAAACAGGATATGTCACCAAGTCCTTAACCTTTGTTACACACACATTCCATTAGATTCCCAGGGCAACCCAGGACAGAAGGGGGTCTGTACCACCACAGTGGACCAGTGGCAGGCAGCTCATAAATGGCATCTGTGCTGCCATGAATGTGAAACTTATTATTTGGGAACTACCTATTTAACAGCCAGTCTCTGTCTTGTTTGTTGTAATGTCCATAAATGGTAGTAGGAACATAAGGGCTTCTATAGCAAATGGTGGAGCTGCTTTTGACACTGGAAATCACATTTGGGTGGTTGGTGCAGATCAGCTTGTCTGAAAGTTTAGTTGAGTCTGAAAGTAGCTGAAAAATTTGTTAAATTTTCACAAGCCAAGCAGACAGCTGAAATCACTGCTGGTCAGTGGGCTCTGGAAAGAAGCTTCTTGTGATTGGTCTGAAGAGTTTAGAAAAGCATTTGCTTTCCACAGTTTTCTCCCTCATTTTATGGGAGGCTCTATGTTTTCTCCTGTGATCTTAGCTTCTGTTTCTTCTTCTTTGTGGTTTCATTTCATAACTGAAAAGAAAGGGTGAGACAAAGAGATGAGACATGAAGAGGAAAAAGAGATGTTATTCATTCGACGTTTTGTTGGGAACCATTTCTAATGAGGGTGGTTTTTTGACACTCAAAGGAAATGGCTCATTTTTAACAACCTGTAGTGCACAGACCGTTGCTTTCAAGTTTTCCTGTGGGAAAAGCTAAGGTACCTCTTAAATATGTAAATGCACATGACTGAATTCACAGTGCTTAAGCTCAAATATGAAGAGACCCAAACCTCCCAAACAGAACACTTTTGGATAAGTCTGCAACTGGTCTGGATGCTGACTCCCGTGACTGAAGATGCTAGGGCACTATTCGACAAGCTGACATCAGAGCTGCTTTGCACTAGGCAGCTCATCCTCCACCTGACTGTCCACAAGTATGTGTCTCACTCAGAAGTCCTTAGACACTTCAGAGCACCTAGATGGCACTAGCAACCTATATTTAGGCACTTGAACTGAGCCCTAGGATGTACATAGTGTGCTCTAGGTGTCTACGCTCTCATACTGAATAGAGACCCAGGTCTGAATATGTCTACACACAAACATCTAATGTTATGGGAAATGCCCTTTGATATCAGAAGCATCTCTTCTGGCTGGCAGATACTAATGTGGGTGAGAGGAATCACTTCATGAGTTTCTGCACAGTTCTGTGTAAGACAAACACCTCTGCTGTAGGTGTTTCCACTGGGGGCCGGGGGGAATCTCAATCTGGAGCTGGCAGCCCCCAGGTGGCATCCATGCTCTCACACCCCATGTGCTCAGCCAGGAACAGATGGGGAAAGTACTAATGGTGTACCTACTGGAAGCCAGACCCTGACTACCCAAGTGGCAAGCCGATAAAATAGCAGTCTTGTCCTCTTGTTTAACAACTGTTCTTGAGAAATCATGAAGGAGGAGAGCCAGGATAACATAGTGATGGTCTCACTGTGTTGCAAGGGAGGAACATTAGTATTCCCTTTAACCTGATAGCTAGTAACAGCCATGGCTAAGTGACTCCTACTAGCTCTACCTTTTAGCACTGCTGCTGCTGTGAATTTGTCAGACAAACAGTTCATATAATTGATTTATAAGGAAAGAGGTCACAAGAAATCCTTCTTATACAACACAGTTCAGTTTGTATATAACTAGGAGGCCAGGGCAGATTTTTGACACCTGCTCCCAGCCTACATTTTGGAGTAGCAAGTGGGTAAATTTACATTATTCTCTGAATTGCACTGAAGGAAGACTGTACTGAGCAATGATCTACTCATAGAGACATTTACCTGAATCTCTGAACTGTACCAAGGTTAGCAGTGTCTGAATAATTTTTCCTAGATATTAAGAAGCCCCTTAGTTGAAAAGTGGAGAAAAGGTGACCTCTAAGTATGTCAGAAGAATTTGTCCTAGAAAACAGTTATTCTTATATTTGCAAGGACAAAAAAAGAAATCACATGGACATCCAGGTCTGAGAGAAAACCTTAAGAAACTGTAATCCAACCCTAGATCACAATTACTTTCTGTGTTTTCTCATGCATTGGGTAGGAGAACTGAGGCATGGTACAGATTGCAAGTTTTCCCTGGAGGCCCACAGCAGGAACTGCTGACATGAGCCTCACTTGTATATCTTAACTCCCATCTCTTCTGTTCAGGAGTCAGGTTCAAGGTGGAGTGTGTTATGACACTCTTCTGTAGTAAATCCTGAGATGCATCAGAAGAGTGTTTGCAGTCAATTACTGAATCTCTGTTTAAGCTTCTCTAACTAACCCTCTTTAGTGAGAATTCAGGAGCATTCCAGGACTCCAGCATTCCTAATGAAAGGAGATGCATTCCTTTATTTGGTGAGTGAAAGTGGACACTAGCTCCCCTTTCCACTAAAATCTTGATCAGAAAGCACAAAAAGCAACTTCAAGGCTAATTTTCTAAGTTTCCAACTGTGAAATTTTGCACACTTAATATTTTTTGTACCATTGTAACTCTCCTTATATAGAGATTGTGACCCTCCTTTCCATGCTATACCTGATTTATAACTGTCTGAGATTAGTGGCTCTAGAGGTTCATCATAAAAGTGCTGACCCAACCACTTGTGGGGTTGTAATAAATATTGCATGAGATATCCATACATTCAGAAATCTTTTATGGAACATTAATCACCGCTAAGGTAATGCTGTGGGATGTTTTAGTATTTCATAAGTACTAAATGATTCATTTAAAAAAATGATTTACCCTGAACTTTGACCCAAACTTTTGGTAGGGTGAGAATGCAAAGATGCAGGAGCAGCAGAACTTCACTTCGAACATGAGCTCTTTCAGGAGAGTGAATGGGCAGAGATCAGCTTTCCTTTCTTTTTTTCCTGACCCATTTTTTTTCCCCATAAACTTTCTCTGGAGTTCCCAACTTAAAGAAGGGCTCAAGAAGCACTTCGAACTACAGACTGTGAATACTCACCCCATTAATTTGTAATGCTGGACCTCGGACACTCCTTTTTTCCCTTAGTTGCAAATCTTTACTTTTCTCAGTACTTTATTCTTGCCCCAGGCTTAGACCAAGCCTCAGGCAATATTCATCAGAATGAATGCAAAGGAATGATTCATCTCAGGAAAGACAAGCATCTACCTTGACATGTATGACACTCTACTTTTGCTAGCTGTACACAAGCCTTTCTTCAACTAGAAGGGGAACACAGAGTTAACCCTTCACCTTTTGTAGCCGTCACTAGCAAGTAACGCTCAGATGATGTTACGTGCTTGCAATTTAGGAATTCTACTTTTGGTTAGGTCACCCTGCATCTCAGCTTCCTATATAATCAATGAAGAGAATCAGGTCTTTAGGAGAAGATTTATCCCACCCTAACATAGGGCAGATAAGCTGTGAAACTGTGATCAACATGCATCTGCTTCTTTTCATGGACTGTAAAAAATGCCAAGGCAATTTGCTTGCATATAGACATTTATAGATAGGTATGGTGATCTCATCTATTAGCATCAGGTTCAGCCATACAGACTCTGAGAGATGCCCTAGGGCATTGTGGCTGTCCCCCAGCTGCCCCCTTTGGAAGACTCCAATCCTGTGCCATATCAGGCAGTCCTGCAGATGCCTCGAGGCTCTTGGACATCTCCAATAGCAACTGACACCCACCTGTCACAATTGAGTCCTTGGTGTCATTTCTTTGTACTCCTCCCCACACCTTGCAGGGTTTCTATTTTAAACAGGAAAATAATCCCTCTTGTCAACATTTTAAGAGAGATTTTTTACAAGACCCTGCTGCAAGTACAGGAAAGTAGAATCAAAGCTAAACTTCTGAACTGTGGTCTCCAAAAATAAGTCTTCTTCTTCCTCTTACCGGTAAGCAGATCAGCAGCTTGTGCAATCCAGTTTCAGACCAGTGGCATTTAGGCTAGAAGGCTTTTGATGGATTGTTGCTGACTGGGTTTGTGATTGTGAAAATCCCAGGCATTTTCAGCATCCTCTGGAACACGGCTGACCTTCATGTGCTTGTTTCCTTCTTTGGCTGACTCTTTTTATTTGCTTCCCACAGTTTGATTTCCTTGGGAAGTGTGGAAGCTTTCTCCTTCCCTTACCACTGCCCTAGCAAGCAACATCTGATGAGCTGTGTGTATCTGCAAGCTGTAGCTATGGGCAGAGATCTCTGCTGTGCAGGTGTCTTCAATGCACTTCCATGTAACAGCTGAACACCTGTATGGTGTAAGACATTCAAGGAGTTATGGAAAGCAGGGATGTATTTGGATGGAAAAATTCCTCTGGTTTCAGACTTCTTTTCAATTTTTGATGGGAGATGTTGAAACACAGAATTTGGATGTCTCCTGTAGAGTGGGGCTTTTCTTTTGTTCGAGAACACCCTGACTACCAAACTGTTTGCAAAACTAAAACAGGAGTTTGTAACTGCACCAGATTAGGAAACACACAGACTGGTAAAATGAACAGAGCGGATGGAATTTTTTGTATCTTTTCATAAAATGTTCAGTATATGTCACAGTTTAGACTTGATTCTCCATTCTGGGTGTAACTAGACCATAGAAAAACCTCTAACACACAACAGAATGCACCGACATCCTCTTACTTGATGAGGGAGCATCAAAATCTAAAGATATCAATCAAGCCAACTAATTGAGAGATAAAAATACAGAAAACCTATGCTGCATTTTAGCAATGCTGGAAACTCTATTCCTTTTGTTATGTCTTCCATTTTTGTGTCAATATCTGTATTTTTGAATTCTCTTTATATGTAACTGCATAGAAAACCTCATACATTAAGTTGGCTTAAAAGGAAAATAACCTTGTAAACATTTTGCTGGAGGTTTTAAATGTTAATGAGGCAGAGTGAAGTTCAGTAAGAACTGAACTGGGACAACCCACACATCTCTGAAAAGTGTAAACAGCAAGAAGGAAGGGGAACTATAGAGGACGGTAAAAGGTGGTATAATTATCCGTAACAGGCTGAAATTACTTAAGGGAAGATGTAGGCTGGTTGTAGGGGAGTGACTGTGAGCACTGGTGTGATAAAGCTGTGGTGTAGTCCCCTGGTTTGCTTGCACTAGTGTTGTTGCAATGGACAAGAGAGGACCTTGTTAAACAACAAGAATTTGTCCATGAACAAAAAGTTGTACAGCTACAAAGTATTATGGTAATAGAGTGGGTCTATACACCTAGGCTTCTTTGTTGGGTCCTTGCCATGCGATAGGTGTATGTTGGCAACTTGGAAGAGGGGGAGTGAGAAGCTGGTTACCACCATAGGAACAGTTCATTTCATCTGCTGCTCGCTGCCTCACTCCAAAATGCCCTGAAGAACAAGGTTAACCGTTTTGCTCTAGAGGCCAAAACAGAACTACTGTACAATCCAAGCAATGTCCACTGGATGTTCAGTAAATTCAGCTCTTCTCGAAACAGATTTACTTAACAAATTCACTGTGTTGTCCATACACCTGAGTTCTAAGCTACCCATCAGAGGAGCTATAGCTTAGAGCCCTTTCATGCCAGTGCAAATTGATGACCAGCCCTTCCCAGACAAAAAAGTGAAGCCACATTGGTCAACACTAGATTTTTTTTTTTTAAATGAAGTTCTCATTGCTTATGATATTTTGCTGTCATAAAAAGGAATCAAGAAATTGTATGAATTTCATATACACTTGTTAAATAAAGAGAAATTGTAGTGGCTGTTAATAGACTAAAATAAGTGGTTGTGCTTATACAAAGCTATAAACATTGTGAAGGGCATCTTGAATATGAAGTCAGACTATGCTGCAGTTTAATTGCTAATGTAACTCTAGAAGAAACTAAAGGTGTTACAAAAGTGACTTCCCACTTGGGAGGCCAGACTTCCCCACCTCTCATCAGAACTAACAAAGCCTTTCAGAGAGGAAGTCTTCTCAGGTGGCGAGATAGGAGAGGGGACCTGAAATTCTGCTTCCTGCTTTGTCAGGTTCAAATCACAGATCTGACCTACAAGTTTTAATTTCACAGACTCACAGGATGGTTTGGGTTGGAAGGGATCTTTCAAGGTCATCCAGTCCAACTCCCCTGTAGAGAGCAGGGAAATCTGCAACTAGAGCAGGTTGCCCAGAGCCTCGCCAACCTCACCTGGAATAGTTTCAGGGATGAGGCATCTACCACCTTTCTGGGCAACCTGGGCCAGGGTCTCACAACCCTCAGTGTAAAAAATGTCTTCCTTCTCTCCAGTCTCAATCTCCCTCTTTTTGTTTAAAAGCATCACCCCTTGTCTTATCACAACAGGCCCTGCAAGTACTGAAAGGCCACAAGAAGGTCTCTCTAGACCATGTCACTAAGTGCCACATCCAATCTTAAATTTCTTAGTTAAAACTGAAGAACCAAAAAAGCAGGGTGAAAATAAGCTAAACATGGCAACTGTGGAACTGTGTCATAGGTGGTAGGCATGTGTGACAGCACCTGGTGTTGATGGGGAACAGGAGAGGTCATGGCAGTAAATGCACAGCACCTCTCTCTCTCTTCTTTGAGTCAGTAATGACTGTGTATGCAAAGTGGAGCAATTCCCACAGGAAGCTGGAGAGACTGGGGAGAGCCTGGCTGGTGGAGAGGCTTATGGACCAGTCTTTTCGTGCTGTCTCTCTCTGCCTTTTTCATTTTAATCAGATGTTTTGTTTCAGTTGAAACTGGTACAGGCATCCCTTAAAAATGGCTCCATTGTGAAGGATTCTCATTTTCCTGCCAAAAGTCATTTTAGTGGGAAATGCTGGAAAATCCTTTTGTTTGCTGGCACTCCCTCCTTGTGAAGACCAGCTGCTCATTTCTGTTAATAGAGGCAGGTCTCGATTCCTCAAGGGAAATACAGTGTACTGGCAAAGCCTGCCCAAATGCAAGCACAAAAGCATAGGAAAACCTTAGGGGAAGAATACATAGATACAAAAGCAAAGATTATTTTTGGCTTCAAGGGTGTCTATCTTTGCTTAGGGAATGATTCATGACCTCGTGACAGTGTGCACGGCAACACTTCCCCTTGTTAAGAACATTTTTGGCCACTCTGGGCCCCAACTCGTCAACCTTTGCTCATTCTTTGGGCTTTTGATGTTTCTCCTCTAAGTCAGGACACCCAATTCTCCCTATTCTCTGGAAGGGACTGTGAGAAACACACCTGAGCAGACTGATCTCCTGGGGAGAGACAGAGTTGGTTGATGCCATCTGTCAGGAAATCAGTCAGTAACATACAAAAACCTGTGAGTACTGCAGGCTTATTGCAGAAGTTTGAAGACACAGGCATCATACAGGCACCAAAAAGCCTATGACACCTAATGAGGTGACTCTCGCCAGGGGCTATTTCATTCCTTTCATTTAGTCTCTGAATTCCTGCCTGCTGTTCACTTTCCTCCACCCTCCCCTCTCTTTAGTCAAAATAACTAGAATTAATTTCTTTCCTTTAATGTTTGTCTTGGGGAAAACCTATTTTATCTGTCTAGGTAATGAGCCCTCTGTTAAGAGCTGGTATTTTTAGGAGTTGCTTGCATATATAATCATGCTTTGCATTGCCAGGTATTTTACAGCACACCAGATTTTCCAACGTTGTCAGACTCTCTTTATTTCTTTACTGACAAATAGGCATATGTCTCATTCCCAGCAATGATAAGCTTAGCTGCAGGAGCTACAAGAGTAGAAATCAGAGACCAAACATGGCTTTTTCAGTCCCAGCAATCCTGTTCTTCACCTTCCTGTAATGCTGGTACAGAGGTTCTAGATTTAAAAAAAGGGGATTTGAAGAGTATAGATTCCTGGGAAATAACCATGTGACAGAAAGTGACAGCAGCTACCCTACACTTAACTCAGGGACTGCTTTGTTACTTAGAGGAATTAGGTGAATGAATAACTGTCTGCCCCTATGGAAATAAAGTCTAATGTGCAGTTAAAATGAAAGATTTTCCTTGTGAGGGTGTGGGGAGCTGTTAGATTAAATTATAGGAGGACCAGATAGAATCGTAGAATCACAGAATGTTCTAGGCTGGAAGGGACCTCTAGAGGTCATCTGGTCCAACCTCCCTATACAAATAGGGACATCTCTACCTAGGGCAGGTTGCTCAGAGCCCCATCAACCCTCACCTTGAATGATTCCAGGGATGGGGCCTCCACCACCTCTCTGGGCAGTCCATTCCAGTGGTCTATCACCCTCAGATTAAAGAACTTTTTTCTAATATCCAGTCTAAATCTATCCTTTCCTAGCTGAAAACCATTGCTCCTTGTCCTGTCATTACAAACCCTTTTGAATAGACCTTCCCCTGCTTTCATGTAGGCCCCCTTCAGGTACTGGAGATGTGAAAAGTACTGTTGTTTCTCATATATAAAGATGAGGATAATTAAAAGAAGTGAAACATATAGAGTCTGTCTTTAAAGGGGAATGCATTTGTAAGCTCCCATGCTAGTATCTGTATCATTAGGGAGAATGTAAGGACTAGTTATGGTATGTGGCAGATAGAAGACTAATTACAGAACACGCACTTGGATTTCCTTAGTATAATAATGAGAGACCATTAAACAGTGGCAGGGAACAGCAAGTTCAGTGCTGCAATCTTCTTATTTATTTCTATTACAGTGCTGAGTGTAGGAATCAAATGAAATGGGAACCCCTGTTGTGGTAGGTGCTGCATAAGCACAAATTAGGTGATTGACTCCTGCAGTTTAAACACTGCTCTCTGTAGCCATTTCCCGTGGGGATTTGAGTCCAGTTCTGACAGCATTGAAGCAGGTGGCTTTTTCACCTGAACTTGTGGGAATTAATTTTCCATGAAGTAGGTTGAGGGTTTGAGCAGGTAAGCACTAGCAGAGAGAGTGAGAACATGGAGAGCTGAGGATGTACATGAAAGGGCAGAAGTGGAAGTTGAATGGGGTAAGCAGGATAGTAGCAGAGGCATATAACTTGATCTATTCATACTCCCTGGGTGAGGAGATTGGATTATTACAATAAATGCTTATTTCAGAAGAAAAAAACCCAGGAAATTGATAAATTCAAATTTCCTGGAGCTTCCTATGTGTCTGAGATTATGAAATATCCAGTGTAGTATCCATATGGTATAACCAGTTCCTAATCCTCTCCCATTTGTAGAAATAGGATTTGTTTGGCATCCTGGAAAAGGATTCAGATGAAAATGAGCCATGGACCAGCCAAATCCCAGATGCTGGACAGGAAACTCAGCTGGTTTTCCCCCATCTCTGTCCTCTGCTTTGGGAGTACAGTGCCTGGTCTGCTGAAAGCCCTGCAGCAGGCTGGCTGGTCAGCACATCAGAGGAGTCCCACTGGTTAATGCACATTCCTAGCTGCAGCACTGTCCTGTAATCCTTCTACTGCAACCTATAAGCCAACATGTAGAATCTCACCTGTGGAGTCAGAAAAATATCAAGAAATTTGTCTACTATTGAGATACCTGTCAATGAGAAAAAAACTTATTTGGATGGTATTTCCTTCCACTAAAATGTCTTACATCTTTTGTAATCTTACTGATTTGCAACCTGTGATGCAGGTAACAGAATAATAAAGAAGAGAGGAAATCAAGACACTTTTAAGTAATTTTTATCAGAAGTATTTCTTTCTCCCCAGCGAAGACTTGCAGCACATGCACTTTGCTAATATAAGAGTCTTCATTATCAGAAAAGATCTACAAGCTCAGGGTCCTCTTCCCACTATTTATCTGAACTGAATGAAAAGGATTAAGACTAGGATAACCATATTCTAGTATTTTTAATATTCTAGTATAGTTTCCCAGTTTTCTGAGACTTCTGGCTGAGAAATTTCTGGAGGTAAAGGTACCTTCTGGATTATTTTCTTTGTAATGCTCATTTAGCTTCTCTTCCATTATAAAATGGCTTCTACAGTCAACTGTAAACATGATATGTAATGAATTATCTCATTTTTCTTGTGGGTTTTTGTTTGTTTGTTCGTTTGTTTGGTTTTGTTTTTGGTTTTATTTTTGAAGTGGCACTTGCTGGTTTTATATTATTCCTTCTACTTTGTTGGAAAAGGTAGCTGGCCTTTCAATGTCTCCATGCTTTTTATGACATCAGAGACCTTTTTTCATATCAGTTGTTTCATTTCCAGGAAAATAAATTAAAGTCCTTCCTCAAGTGGAGGCTATCAGTGTACTTTGGGAGATACAACCTTATGCTGGAATGAATGATGTTTGCTGGGGATATTAACAGATTTCCTTTGGCAGTAATTGGAGTATATATGTAATTGTTTTTACTTTGAAAAGTTCATCTGCAGTAACTGATTTCTTTAGTCAGGAACCAATGCTGGCTTTCCAAAAGTCTTGAGTTGTCAGTGTTGCCTGAAGATGCAGTGCTGTTTGATGGAAATTATTCAGCTGCTTAAACGTAGATGTCTAGTAGAGAAGCCCTAGGATATCTAAGGTAACTACATAGGGTAGCAGAAATGAGATGGGATCTGAAGAGGACCTGAACTTTCTGGAATCTGATCTGGACTGTTTCAAGGTCAGATTAGACAAATTGGGACATGAAGGTGATATTTACTGCCTCCTTTTAGCCAAGTCACTCTTCTCTACACCACTGAAAGTTAACCCTTCTTTATGAAGGTAAAGGATACCCACATAAGGAATTAAGTGCTGGCTTTCAGGTACTTCAGTTTAAGAAAGTTGCCACCGTGACTTTTACTTACATACAATGATAATTTTCATCATAATCTATATGAACAAAAAGGGAGCTCCAGCTGTGCTATGAGCAACTGTTTAATCAATCCACATTTGGTTAGCATTGCTGTCATTTCTCTGGATATTTTTGTGTGGCTTTATTTGTATGTTCTAATTAAAAGAAGCTCTTGGATGTCTTCTTTATTTATGCACTTTTTAATTAGAAAATCCAGTAGTTAAGAACTGGGGCATGGGAATCTACAGCCATTTCATCTCCTGCTGTGATCTTGTTATATGTCCCAAATTAATTGATATCAAGCCAAGTTAGAACTTGGATAAAATTGCCTTTAGGGATTAATCCTGGGTGTATTTGCAGGTCAGGCTGATGATTTAATATGTGTCAGCTGTACATGATTGACAAGTCTTGTATTTGCTTCTGTCATGGGGAGCCAGGTACCCTTGTCCTGGAGATAGACACACTAAAGATCCTGTGATGTGTTTTCCAAAAAAGAAAGTTTTGGTCTGGATGGTCCAGCCCATTTCCCAAGGCTTTGTAACCTCTAGAGTTCCAATCATGCCCTTGTCAGTGGGGCACACTCTCATTTGTCACTTTCAAGGCCAGATTCTTTGGTGCCAAGGGCACTCTTCCAGCTGAAATGGACACACAGCCATCTGGTCTAGTTGGGTTCTACAGATTGTGAAGCAATCAGGGGCCATATGCAACGCCCTAAAAATAAATAATTAAATAAAACTATTGGATCCTGGAGGGAGTTGCTTTTAAAAATCACACATATGACATTATTTTCTTACATAAGAACCTGTGCCCCATTTTTGTGGTTTTAGGAATGAGAAGATGTTTACAGCGATGATTCAGAATTTTGCTTTTGCCATGGATAAGAGAATCGTATGAACAGGTCTCTTGGCTGTTACTGTTTAGCTAGAAAGAAAAAGATGTGGATGGAAGACTTGGCTGGTTGAGTACCCGTTTACTCCTGGAAGAGTTAAAAGGGGCAAAGAGCTGGGGACTCCCATAGGTTCCCAAACTTTTCAGTTTCTCAATCTCTTCCTTCACTTGCAGCCTGTGAAAAGGGAACACGCCGATAAATGCCATGAAAGAGAGCATAACTTCACAGCAGCTTTCCTACAGAGAGCTGAAATGAAATCGTTCACTTTTTCTCTTGTGCTACCCCTGAAAATAAGAACAAAAGACTTGGTTTTAGTGAAGCCAAGATTTTCACCTGCATTCTCCTGACAGTGATTCTCTGTAGCACAAATAAGAAATTATGCAAGAATGCCTTGATACTATGTTTTTTTTTGTGGGCAATGCTAAATGAATAAGAAGCCATATGTATATTATTATAACATGCCAGCACTTAAGAACTGATAGAAGCAAATGACACCCTTGCTCACAGACAGAATGCAGGGGCAAAGAATTGAACATGCAAAAATATGGAGTCTCCATTTTCCCATATGGAGAGGAGGCTCAGAGTAAAGTCCACAGAGGCAAATCTTGCATCAGGATTACTACTGCTGTATCTGTTATAAAGCAGTGTAATTAGGAAGAAGAGGACTTGATTGCAAATATTATTTACTGTCAGATCCTTTTTCCTGGTATAATTCTGTTCAGGATATTTTTCCAAGTTCTGCCTCAGGTCAGCTCTTCATGCCATTAAATAAACAGTAAATTCAAGTAACCATCCTCTGCTCTGATGCACATGGATGTGAAAATGATAACGGAAATTTATCAGAAATTCATGGTCAGGTTCTCTGCTATATTACACTACCAGTTTGCACCAGCTGAAAATCTGACCCTAGCACTGGGGGGTTTTGTGACCTAGATTTGATTAGAAATCTCTTTCTTAAAGACTCTGTAAATATGTGTTCTTTAATTCTGTTTTAAATTCTCAGTGGAATAAAAATGTGTCTAATTTAGCCCTGCAAAACATGGCTAGAAGAATGCTCTTCAGTGCTGTAACACTTTATAGAGCATCTTTAAAACACTTCATGGAGACACTAATGGAATTTTCCTCCTTTCTACCCAGCATTCCCATTTCTAAAATTTAAAAAATATACCAACCAGCACAATGCAGAACATGAATTGTTTAGAATCAGGCATCTTTCCTCTCCTTCCCCTCCCCCATGTAAAGCAATTTTCCTTTTAAATGTTTCAAAATTTGCAGCTGTTCCACTGTAACAGGATGTTCTTAGCTGTGGGAAATATATGAGCATCTGTATGCTTTCTGACTCAAATTGTTTTTGTTTAATTTAATTTTAGTGTATACTTGACATGATGAATTCAAATCATGTAACTACTGAATAAGCATTGGGGAAGATGGATTGAGATGGGGAAAAGTAATGTGTCATCAAATGACACATTTTTTTCCACCCTATCTCAATGTCAAGGACACAAAAGAAAGAGAATGAATTAGTTTGAACAAATATACTGAGAGACTTGTATTCTGGTATCTACTTCCTTGCTCCTAGTTAGAATTCATACTGTCAAGGAGGCATTTGGCTACTGAACTGAAGATTTACAGGGAAGAATTAGCACTGCTAGAGAAGTATGAAAAATGGAGCTCTTGATGATCTCTCTATAATGTTTTATACTGGAGTTCCCAGTGTTGCATCTGTCCAGGTTTCCTTTGAGAAGATTATGGGCAAAGGACAATCCCATGACAAGAACACTCTCACCAGCCAGGGAAGTCCTGCAGCCTGCTCTTTTTTCTGCCACAGAATTTTCATGTGAACTTGGGCTAACCACATAAGAAGGCTTGAGGCATGGTCACAGGCAAGGTGGGGAGTGAATGACTTGAGCTTTGTGAGTGCTGTGGTGCCTGGTCATGTCGGCACTTTTGGCTGCCCCCAGCATCAACATGTCAGCTCCAGGCCCCAGCAAGTGGTTGGTGGAAGCAAAGTACATGTTTTGTGCGCTGTCACCACTGAACAGTCATCTGTGATGTTGTGGTAAACAATAGATGTGAATAATATGACAGTACAGATTATAATACATTGTCAAAATAGTTATCCATTGGCTTTAAAATTAAACTGACAGAAATATGGTTAAATTCATCTTAATTCATTAATGACTCAATAGCACACTTCAGTTCCAGTAAGTGAGGAGGCAGACAACCACACACTTCACCCTTTAAGGGAGTAGGGTCTAAATTCTGGTTCAAGGAAGAGCCTCGTTATTTAAGACTCTTTAGTACCTAGTGCTTCTATAAATCCTTCCTATGTTGGTTAGTTAAATGGTATTTCATATTCCTGATAAGAGGCTAAACTAAATAGCTTCTCTTATATTAACATTTTCTTCTGAGAGCAGTTTAGCAGTGAAGGCTGCATGACCTCTTCTAGTGATGTTGGGGATCCCCCATTGGTCTGCAAAGGCAGATTTTGTCTTATGATGGCTGTTCACTGAATGCAAGAGACTGCCATGTGTGTCTCAAAGTCAAAGTTTATATGAAAAGCTTCATAGAAGGGAAAGCATTGTAGGGTAAGAGCATGAATTCACACTGAATGTGAATTCTGCACAGAAAAGATGCAGAAGAAAATTTCAGGCTTGTAACTATGAAAAAACACAGTCCTGACCAAACAATCCCTCCCCCCCAAACAACAACAAATCAACAAAACAAAACAACCAAAAAAACCCCCAACCAAAACAACCAAAACAAAGAAAACAACAAAAAACAAAAACGCCAACAACAAACAGAACAAAACAAAACCAACAAAAAACCCCCCAAACAACAAACCCCAACCCAACCAAACAGAAACCAACCAACCAGACAAAAAACATACAAACAAAAATCCAACCAACCAAACAAAACCCATGAAATGTCCAAAGCGGAATCAGGATTTTAGATATAAATCATTGCAAAGGAAGGAACCACACTGGAAGGGTGATGCTTTTGTAGCCAATGAGGTGGTCACACACTTTGTGACCTGCTCTGCCTCAAGCTACTACCCTTGTCCCTTGGCAACTCTCTTTGTGCCTTGGGTCTAAGGTGAGGATGGAGGATGGCTTTCTGAGCACAAATTATTATACAGCAGAGAGTTCTAGAAGTTCACTATTAAGATGCAAAATGGTAAGTAAGAGAGCTTTGTTAGTTATCTGCTACGTCAAAAAATAAGAACAAAACACATCTGAGGAGAACCTGCATGAGCTGAAAGTCATGTTTTGCCAAGTCAAAATGATTAAAACTTTATTATTATTATTTTCCTAACATCTGGAAGGTAAAGACTGAAAAATGTCCAGTACTCATCCAGGAAAAGCTGTATTTAACAAAGTGATAACTTCTCTCTCTCTCTCCCCCCAGGCTTTTTATGCTATCAGATACCTTTCTGTACCTCCTATGATGGTGACGTCATCTCTTACATAGTGTAGTGGTTTTGTCAAGATAAAATATGTGCTACTTTAGAAGCACCGTTGTGCTCTAAAGAAGTTCATAGCACTGTCTTGGGTTCTCTCCACCAAAAGCACTTCAGAAGCAGCTGTGAAGTATAATAGGTGGATTTGTTGCTGTGAGGAAAGCTGCTCAAGCATACCGCTGGGCTTGCCTCATTGCTGAGGAAAGAGTGAGGTCATGTTCCCCTCCCTTAGTCTCCCACCTGCCTTTGACATCCAGACACCTACTCTTGCTGCTTTCCATAACACCCCTTAAACCTCTATCTGTCCCATTTAACTCACTGAACCTGCAAAAAAAAAAGACTTTTTTTCCCCTTAGGTTCACCATTCATACAGATAGATGGCTCAGTGTTTACAAACTTTCATAATGTCTTCACTGGGGTCAAGTGCAACCCTCTGTTGCCCCATTATAATCTTCTGAGTTGGTAGTAATTCAGTCTGTATTTCAGTATTTTTTTCATGTTGAGTTCTGTCGTATTCTAAGGACTGTCCAGAAGATGTTTGAAAAAACAATTTACCTCTGTGCAGTTTTTATAATGACCAACTGCCCCATGTGCTTCTTGTCAGCTGTTACATCAGATCAACTCTCCAAGGACTTTGCTGTGGCAAATTATTAGTGGCAAATACTGAAAAGTTACGTCAGTGACATAATTTGATTTGCTGAGGAAGCTGGTAAGAATTGGAGTCATGTCTATTACCGAGACTATTCATCCTCTTTAATTTTATAAGGCAGTAGCATTTTGTTGTTAGCTTGTTTCATAAATGTGTTCATGCCAAGGCTTGGTATAAGCTACAATAATTGATTTAAATACCTCTTGACTTTTGTGGAAAAATAAAACAGGCTTCTGGGAAGGCATATAGCTTCAAAGAAAAGCTGGGGCCTTCAGAGTTTTTAGCTTTCCAGAGCCCTCTTCTGCTTGCAAGAAAGTTTTGTTGGTTTTTTCTGCTATCAGTGGAAGTTAATCATTAACTGTACCAGGCAATGAAGAGAAAGCCTGCTTTCATGTGATAGCAGTAATAGGCATGAAGGTCCATCCCCACAAGGAGATGGAACTCCCTCCAGGGTGAACTTTCAGTTCCTAACAGTAACAAAATTTGAAAGAAAATAAAGAGCACCATCTGAGGCTGAACTGATCAGTGAAGAGGACCTGAACAGTCACAGCAAAGTGAGTCCTGCTCTGTTGGTAAAGAGCTTGTTTTTGAGTTACTGATTTGAGCTTTCACCTGTAGCTTATGGCACCTGCAACCAGTCTTAATGGCTAGGCAGCATTAGACCAGAACATTTTGGCACCTTGATCTTAAAACCATTATGGGGATTTTGTGCTGGTGGCAGTCATTGAACAATTGTTTAACCAAATCAATCCAGTGGAACTAAACCCCCAAATTTCCAAAGAGTATGCTTCCATTTTTTTCATGAGCCATCCTCTCTCTTTGATCTTGGTAGTGCCCACAAGTACTAGGTCCCCCACCCTCGATACACATTTCAACTCACCTCCTATGTGTCCTCCTTGCTGGCAGGGCACATGGCAGCTGATAAGGCAGACATGCCCTATATAGGGACATGACATGCACTGCCTGGTGGGCTTATATCCTGTGCTGCATGGCCAGCTGGTGAGTACATGCTCCTGCAACATGATTTCAACAGATGAATTCCCACTGAAGCTCTTACTGGAGTTGCCTGTTCAGTTCTCCTTCCTCTTTCTGAACACCAGCTCTCAGGAAGCTTGTATAATTAATTTCTAAGATTTTCTCTCCCATCTTTAACTCTTTTGGAAATTGGTAAAGGGTTGAAATGCATTGGGAGAAAGGGGTGGAGGAGTGTCTGGCAGTCAGATCATCTAATCTGCATTTTCACATGAAACCAGGCTGAGACATGGAGATGTGCTAATGACAACAAAGAGGCTGATTTCAGTGTGAATGAGATGGTGAAAAAATGGCAAGCATACAAAGCATCAATGCAAGGCTCCCCTCTAACACCTTCAGAACCCAAGTTAACAACATTAATGTACTCCAGCCTATGGCTTTTCTTCAGCATCTGCCAAGGGCTACACAAGGGAACTGTCTCTCTGCTGTCCTGGTGAAAATAAAGCTGAATGTCACCTTCTAATTTCTCTTGCCTTCCCCACTTGATAGTGCAGGACTAACCTGATTCTGCTTAGTTTGTAAAACTTGACAAGACCACCGCTCAAGGTGCTAAGTTTTTAAGGTGCATTCATTTTTCATTTCAAATTCTGCCTCTCAGGCTATGTATAGTTCAGCATTTAGGCTGCAAATAAAGCTGTAGCTGGTGAGGTGAGTAGAAAAAAGGGATGATAAATGAGTTAATACTGAGTTTGTCACAAGGCCATTTGCTGCATGAATTAAAACACAAATTGCTCTACGCGTTTAGGGTTTACCAGCCCTGCTACAAAATATGTTAGCGCAGAAATCTGGTGATAGTGTGTTTGAAGGTCTATCTTTCTTAAAGCTGGGCAACTTGGCTGTCCTCTCTCTCACTCTGGCACAAAGTCAAAACAATACAGAACACTGTGCTTGTATGAGTGATGCTTTAAAAGGGGAGTGTCATATGTGCATTAAATTAATCTCTTCAGGTCAGGGGAGCTGTCTGCTTAGTGGTGTCTGTCCATAAAGTATTATGTGCTTGTGGTCCCATTTCCTGAGGTCTAATTAATTTTTATGTTAAATGGTACTCTTAGCCAGCCTTCTTTCGGTAGTAACAGCTACCATTGCTGATAATTAAAGTAATACCTGACTCCAGGCTACAGAGCAGGACCGCATGCCATGAGAACACTACATTCCTACAACTCAAAAGAGCTCTTATAATGAAAAATTTAGGACAACCCAGACCCTTAGGAGAAAAGATTTAACATGGAAAAAAAGGAGGTCATACTAAATACCACATTAACTTCAATTTTTATTTTATTTTGATGTAGTGCATACATGTTGCCCATGGGTTAGAGGTCAGTTTATCTTTCAATCCCTCTCTTGCAGTCTGCAGACATCAGGTTTGGGTTCATGAGGTTTCTGCTCTATCACAGCGTTCCTCCCTCTTAGACACTAAATCTCTGTAGAGCTGCACTTTTCAGCCATGGTCTGTCTTCACTTGGTGACTACTTCCTTTGACAGCTTCTTCAAAGCAAATCATTATCTTTTCACCTGGCAAAATGAATAATGAGGAAAGGAGCACAGAACTGTGTGCATATTTGACTAATGCAAACCATAAATCTCCTAATAAATTCTCATAAATCCCAGTCAGTCAAGTAACCTTCATCTCAGTGCATGAGACAATATCTAGTGACACATTCTTACTACTTCTTCCTGTCCCGTGGCCTCCATGTGCCTCCACTGTGTCCACCAACACTAAAGACTTCACTACTGGGCAGCTGTGGTAAAGCATTCCCTATGATCCCTGCTGTAAGCTTGGGAACAGCAGACTGTGGAAGGCAGCAAGTAAGTTTCCATGAACTACACCACCCCCTTATTTTGCAGGGAAATCATGGTTATTAATTTCACTTTACCATATTATATTTCCTTTATTTTTATTTAAATTTACCCAGCCATCTTGGGCAGTATGCATACAGGGAAATTAAAATGCTTGTAGTACTGATAAAAATCAGATGAGGAACTTCCTCAGTCTCCTGGCTGCCTGTTGAGTTGCCAAACATGCTACTAGTCATGGTTCATTTATCTTCCCTCCCCTGCCATAATTTTGGGGAATACCACCTTTATCTTATGGATGGAAGACTGAAACAGAGTGGGTAAAGCCTTGATCTTCAAAGGTATGTAGGTAAAATGGGATTCAGAGGAAAGTAGGCAATTAAACTGTAAGCAGATTCTTAAATAACTTTGAAGCTCTGGACCTGTGTGATTTCTCTCAGTCATGCAAGGAAGGCTGTGGATGAGTAGGAAGCTGAGCTCAAATTTCTGTCTATGCTTAGACAAACATTTCCTAATGATCCCAGATTTCACTACATCCAGTTATGCACAGGTAAAGGTGAGTAGCTATTCAAGTACTAAATACTCTTTTTTTCTTGAGTGAGTTTGTGAGGAGCTTTGCCCACATCAGCTGCACATGTGAAGATTAGGCCCACAGAAAGAGGTGGTACATTTTTATATGCCACCCTGAGAAGTTTTCTAAGAAGTAGATCAGAGAAAGACACTCTCCTGCCTTGAAAGGCAGGTTTCAGCTGTGTTTTTTGCCTCCTGTTTGGGTGTTTCATCCCTGTGAAAAATTGCCTGAATCTGTCAAGAGATCTGAGATCCTGGTTCCAATGGTCTTCCTGGAGACTGCGGAGATGAAATCTCCCACAGTTCTGACTATGTTGAACTCACTCCTTCCTCTGCTTCTTCTGATGTGTTACAGCTATTTGCAGTCAGCCCATTCCCCGTGCTACAGAACAGGTGCCAAATCAGAGGTCCAGGAAGATTTCTATCCTTGGTCCTCAATCCTTGACAGTAAGATTTGTTTGCAAGCACTCAAAGGCAGAAAGACAACTGCTGCTGTTCTTGCAGCCTCTCATTTTGGTACCAAGGCAATGTGAAAGAAGAAGGGAAGGAGCTCTGTCTCACCCCTGGAAGGGCTGGATATTAGGGCTGTGAATCCTATTTGTGTCATGAATAAGTCAAGGGACAAGATTATATGGTGAACTAGAGAACTGCCCATGCAAACACCTGATTCTGAGTCAGCCTTAAATCATACATTCATTTAAGACTGATAAACTATACCTTGCCTGAAGTGATCTTTCCTGGTGTGTGCAACACTTGAGGCTTGGGGTTCACCTGAAGAAAGGTCAAGTGATGGTATCTTCAGCTGAAGTCTGTGGGAACTGGTGATAAGATTTATGGAACCGAAGTTACTGATGAGTTATATGTATGAAAATAAGGATTTTTACTTATAATTGTGGTGTAACTGGACCGTGCCTGTGCGTACACATCCACTGTACTTGTTAGATAGTTTGTGAAGATGAGGTAATGAGCTGGTTTAAGACAATGGACTGACTTGAAACTAAGGGTTAACTGAGCCTTCACAATGAAGTGTTGACTGATGGCTACAGGAGCCATACAGGTGGCGATTGTGGACAGTTATATAGATCTCTCCCAACAGTTCCTGCTGTGCTTAAATGTTTTGCTTAACAGCCTGGTTAGAATGATCAGGCAGGAGATTCCCAGCAGATTCCCAGAACTGTGCTTAGATAAGACACTTGTAAATAGTAAATAGAAGTTCCCACAGGCACACAATTGGTTATATGGGACAGTCCTTTTATTGTATTTTTTATATGTAATTATGATATATCAGTAGTGATATGTTTGTTGATGCAAGGATATTCACAACAGAGACTCCCATCATCAGTGGCCACAAGAAACTGCCTTTATTTAAGAGATCTGATTCCTCACATGACCTCTATCGTGTGCCAAGTCCCCAGTAAGCTAGTTCTCCTTTTCGACAAACAGGCTCTGAGTGTCTGTGCAACAGGCTGTGGACAGAAGTGTTGCAAAAATGCCAAGTATCCAGAAATATCAATCCATAGGCATAAGAAACTGGGCTTTCAACTGTGTGTCTAACAACATGTCTCTCAACACCAGTTCCTCATATGTAAAATGGGGACATTAATTTTCTTGAAGTCTTGTGAAGATAAGTCCTTCTTGAAGCACATGACAACCACGAGGCACTCAGAAAAAAAAAAAAAATCATCATTCATTTGAATAATGAATTCAAACTATGCAGGGTTTGAATGACTTATGACAAAAATGGCACAGAGTTACCATTTAACAGTGGCACTAAATTGGAGTTTTAAATAGCTACCTGGTCAGTGCACATTGTGTCTTACATACAGTGAAAGATGTAGGGGCCCAAGGGGAAAACTCTGATTTTGTAGTTCCAAACTGGCATAGTACCCATGAAGAATGAATACAGAATAAAAAGAAATAGAAGGTTAAACTGCTGTTTCATTTTTTATATTTTCTTGACTGTTGAATGCTTTGATTCTAAAACTTACCGTTGTGCTACATGCATTTCTGGACACGAGTGGTAATCAAAATCAATTTAGTAGGGCTAAAAAGCTCATTTAAAATATTTTCTTAGAGCTTCTTGATGGAATAGTTTGTGTCCTATGAGACTACCTATGTAAGAAATGGAACATCTATTTTTTTCTTTTCATAAAGCTTTACCATGACACATGCAATAACAAACACTGCACTACACCAGTATGTGTTTGTGTTTACTGTGCTTGAGATTCCCCATCAGCCCTCACCACTGTTAATAATTCTGTCATTAAAGTTGAGATTGCCATGGGAAGCATATAGACAAAGTTAAACAAACAAAGCGAAGGACTAAGGAAAAATAAGCAACTTGCATCATGGAAATCTGTGTCCCTGCAGTGTGCTAACAGCATACCAGCATATGGAAGAATTGCCAAGAAAGGAATTGGGGAACTTCAGAGTTTCTTAGAAAGGAACCCAGGCAGACAGACCTCACTAAAATGGAGATATCTTTATTCCTGTAGGTCCAGATCATTCCTTTCTCTGAGGTCATTTCTTCATTCAGTTTGACTCTTCTCAGTCTTTATATATTTCCATTTGAGCCATTCCATGCTTTTAGAGTTACCTTGGCATAATTTTATCTGAACTGATATCTCTGTAATAGCTGAGGAAAAAAAAAAACAAAAAACACAAACCACCAAACAAAGCAAAACAACAAAAAAACCCCACAAACCACAAAACAACAAAAAGCCCAACACAGAAAGTGGTGCTAATGTCAAGCTTGATTTTAGAATCAAGTGGAGATACTCATCTTGAGCAGGTGAGAGTCAGCCCATAGTCTGTAGGTTGGTTAACTGTGAGAAAAGGAGGAAACACGCCAGACATATTAATGAGCATCTTGGCATTGCGCAGTTCAGGATTAACAATGAGATGTTTGTAGGTATCACTGTACTTAATCCTGAATGACAGGATTGTCATTGCTGTGTAATTATGCTATGGAGGTCCTTTCATTAAACTCTGGGCAATGGCAGCTCCAGACTCTTTTTGTCATGCAGGAGGTACTATCTAAAAACAATGAACACGCTTTTCAAGTAAAGAACACGGGACCAGCAGGAATGTGCATTCCTGCACATGCAGCACAGACATAGCAGAAGTGCAGAACATCTCAAAGAGAGACACTATGCTTCAGGATGTTTCCAACTCTGGTTTGTTCTCTGGTTTACCTCAGAGGTGGAGGTGGCTACAGAGAAAATAAAGAAGGTCAGACATGTTACAAGGGATGTGTCCTTGCAAAAGATATCTCTGAAATTGGTGATGGTCTTTGCCTGTCACCAATCACACAATGGGAGTGAGATCTTGCTGGGCACCCCTTTAACTCAACTGCAGTGTTGAGACCCAGCAGTTGGTTGCAGTGCATATGCACTCTTACTAGCTTCCAGAGATGCCTGACTAAAGCAATAGTCTCCTTTTAAAGCATCATGTCATTGTCTTGATAGAGGCAGTTTTCTGAGTGTCTAGATCTAGGCTGAAATGCCAGCCAAACATACAAGTACCTGGCTCTGATGCACATGACCCATGGTCTTTTCCACTGTCCTGTAGGAATTCAAATCATTATATCGTGTTGATAAAGTCTCTCCTGTATCACCTAATATAAACTGATTTGCACTTACCCAGTCTAAGCTTGCTTGTTAGGATGAGTGCTGTGGAATGGGAGGGCTGTGTGCTAGGTGAGACGAGAAACACTGAGAAGCTCCAGACTTTCGATGCTTCTTTGCAGGATGACTCCTGGTGAGTGCAAGAAAGGGAACAAAGAAGAGAGCTCTCTGACATTACATGTTCCCATCATCCTTTATCTAAGCAGGCTGAAGCCTGCCAGTTATAACCAGAAGTCAGAACAAACTTCCTAGATGGAGCTGTGCATTTTAATTAGTTGCTGTGCTCTTGGTGGCTGAGCAGTGACATAAAGCAATTTTCTTAGGTGTATTTTTAAAAGGTCATACCTTATGGGGAGGAATCCCCCCCTTTTTTTTTTTTCTTTTTTTTTTTTTTGTCTGAGTGCAGGTGCAGACTATCTTTAGGTAAATATTTCTTACAACAGGAACATTCAATTTTGTATATGCCAGATCTTGAGATAGTGCATACCAACACTGCTCAGTTGAAGCCATGAATTGTTCTGATTTATCTCAGCAGCAGATATGTCCTAGCTCAGGAATAGGGGGGAGGGGGGAAGAAAAAAAAAAAAAAAGACAGAACAGAGAAAAATCCAAATAAAGAAAGGACAAACTCTGACTGTTCGTTGCTATAATTAACTTTGATTTTTAATCCACAGAACGTTATTTTGGCCCCATTTACACTGCTGTAGCTGGACTGTGCTAGCTCACAGGCTGTTATTAGGAAATCTTTGGCTAAGCTTGGTGAAGCCTTGTCTTATTTTAAGTGAGCCTGACAGTAGACACAACATCACAGGATGGTTTCTAAGAAATACAGACCCTTATGAATATCTTCCTCCTGCTGTGCAGGGGAGATGTCTCAGGGCTGTTGTTCCCTTTGTTCCATCAGGATGCTTCTCTGTCAGCCTCAGTGCTGTCAGAGCCTTCTTGCAGGGGAGGATTCCAGCTCCAGCAAGTGATTCCCGTTTCTTTTATTTTTAGCATCAAGATGTCTTTTATTCTGGCTGAAGGACAAAATCCCTTTTCACAGGGGCTGCTTGAACAGCAGAAATGAGTGGCTATTAAAAGAAAGCTTACTGTAAAATAGGATAATAACCTAGTTATTTTGCATTTCTAAGTCATTCTTGCATTGATATTTCCTTTCCTACGATGCACACCAATTAAAAGCCACTGAGCAATACAAAAGCAGTCTATGCAATAATCTGACAAAGAATCGTGAGCTGTGAAATGAAAGAATTATTTCGTTGCATTGATGTGAAGATCCATAGCAAATTCTTACAAAGCAGACTTTGTCCTTTACTATTTCTATAAATGTCCTTTAAGTCTTTGAAATGTCTTGTATGTTTTAATGCCTTCGCGTACAAATAAGCATAGGTGACACACAGGGTTTCAAGGGCAGATACTCTTCTTGCCTGTCACCCGAATGCTCCTTCAATATCCTCCATATTTCTAGTTGTGCAAAGGTACCAGGGCTGTGCAAGGCTCTCATCCCTGATGCATTAGAAAAGATTATTGACAGTACATGAATATTCCTCCAGAGAGGTAGGGATTTTTGTCTGGAGGGTAGAACATTGACTAGGAATGAGGGTAGCAGGCTATTCTCTTTCAGTGCCTAATGGTTACAGAATGGTGCATTTCAGTGGCCCTGAGGTTAATGGAAAGATTGGGACAACCCTCAGTCAAGCAAATATTGTCAAAAAACAGCCATAACTGCACTGCAGATTTGGATGCAAGAATGGAAGAGGACAGATGAAGCTTGTAAACAGAGAAGGCACTCATTATGCTAACTTGGTTGTAGCTAATTAAAAAGGGATATTAGCTGATTGGATTACAGGGGATGGAGCAGCATGACCCTTTGTTCATGCCTATGCTTCCATCAGTAGGATTCTCTGGTCTGTCCAAGAGAGCTTCTGCATTATCCTCATTCATGTTTCTTCTGTTTTCAGGGGCAGACACTCCCACACAGTCTGCTCACCAGCGTGGCATGCCAAACGCCCAATAGCTGTCGTGCCAGGCTAGCTAGCGCTCTTATCGCTCTGCTGTCAGGCCATGGTAAGGAGAAGCTGCTACAGCATCCTGTTGGGCTCTCTGACTTTTCTCAGCAGTTGTGCAGTCTGCTTCTGTTTCCAACCAACAGAAACTTGGACTAGAGAAACAATATCCAGCACCTATCCACACCATGCTAAGCAGGGCCTTTATTTCTTCCATGTTGTTGGACATCCTCAGTTTCCATAAACAGAACCTCTGCACATTTTTCTGCAAAGAGATGATCCAAGGGGGTCTACTTCCAGATTTTCTAACTGGCCATGCCCCTCTCATTCAGTTAAGCAGGAAGACATTAGATCACAGTGTTGACACTAGAAGCTCTTTGGTTTAACTATCAATTGAAAATAGGGTGGCCATGAGATTTTCAAAGAAGGAAAGAGAACTGTGTTAAAAATCATATGGTGCAGCTTATTTATTGAGGAAACATCTCACAGAATTTCCTGGAGTGGAAATATGGCTGTTCATGTGCATAATCATTTATTGAAAGCTTTATTTTTACTTGATTTGGTGTTCCTGCCCATTAAGGTCACAGAACATAAGTGCACCCAGCTTTAGCTCTTTGATAGGTAGGTCCCCATCTGCACTAGTCATCTAGGCTCGTGGTACAACCATGGAGAGGGACCAGTGCTTTAGAAGCACTGTGATCTCAGAATGGGTGTCTAATGTGGTTCAATTTATGGAGGTGCCTTTCCCCATAAGCTGCAGTTAATGGTATATGAGGAGACATTCAGACACCAGGGTGACATTCACCTGACAAAATCTTTCGGTATCCATGATGTATCTGCTTCTAAGATTTAATCAAGGTGTTCATTATAGTCAATGAAGGTAAGGTTCATATGATCTCTTCTTGAGGTCATCTCAGCATGTATAAAGACTACTCATATAACTAATAGATTATATGAATAATTAGAATAATTTAAGATGAACTGCACCCTATGTTCCATTGAACACCCTGGTTAGATCTCTGTTGACTACAAGGCAGACTTTGGTGTCTTGCTCAGATACAGTCTACAATCTGTCCGTAGAGTAAAATGAATCCTATGCCACCAATCAATCAGAAGCTCCTTATAAAAGAAATTGTTGCTCACCCTGTAGGGAAGTAACTTGTATTAGTATTTTCCCATTGGTAGGCGGAACAGTTGTCAGTGCATGCAAAAATTGAGACTTGAGGATGAAAAAACATGACTTCATTTTTAGAACATGAATATTCAAATATTCATTACCTCTTGATTTTAAAGCTACTGGTTGTCTAAATCTGCCTATGAAGTATACTTTTATGCAGGGGTCTGGAAATGCAGAAGTAAAAAGAAGGATCCCTTTTAATCACATAGAATGAGGAACTGCAACTAAAGGAAAACCATTGATATAGTAAGAATTCAAGTACCATCCAAGAACTCTTAAGGGAATCTCAGTCAGTCTCCAGAGATACTACTGATATTGTGGTTAGAAATGCAGGAGAGCTAATAACATTACTCATTTGAATCATGGTAGATTGGATTGATAACAGCAAACTCCATTATCACAAAGTAGGGCAGACACAGTAGGAGCTGGGACTATTTAGCAGTAGATTTTTGGCTGCCCTAGGACAAGTGAATAGCAGCAGATATAGTAGTCAGAAAATAGGGCACTCTGACCACAGGGAGTCCTATGGCCTACCGACAGCCCTTTTGTTTGAAAGGAAATATGGTCACTGATGTTGATCCAAACAGCAATGCAGACAAGGGAGACTATGGACATCTGGATTGAAAATGAGGAGGTTTATATTAAAAGTGGCTTTTCCTTCCTTTCTTTCTTTCTTTTTTATTTCTTGGGCTCTGAAGAAGATATTCTCAAGCTTTCTATTTTGTGTGCATTGCTGCCTATTTCAGGTTAAAAGTACCATTTAGTCGCAAACCAAATGAATGAATGTTCATTGCTTTGGAGCCTGGATGTGTTTTTTGTCTTATCTGCAAGGTCATATGGAGAATTCTTCCAGAAATATCTGTCTCTCCCTTCAGTGGGAAAGTGAAGATAGTGATGAAAGGATTAATGCACAAAGCCTTGCTGTACTGCTTTCCATTCTGCTCTGTCTCTTATGGTCAGTAGTGCCAAGAATGCTGCATACTTTGGTTTCTGCTAGGTCTTCTCCAAATTTGCTATTGCTTAGAGCTTTTGCAGTCTGTCTAGAAGTACATCAGGTTAATGCACCCTGTTCTGAAATGAGGAGTAATGAACACGTGAAAACATTTCGGTAAGAAGTTTTAAGCTCAGTAAATGTGTTGATTTTGTATTGTAAAGTTCAGCTGAAGGTGAGGACCTTGGGAAGATTACATTAGAAAAAATAAAATAGTCTAGCATGAACAGAATATTAAGGGATTCACTTGCAAACCCTAACTTCATATGAAAGATTACTCTTATTTTACTTGTTTACATTTTGCCAAGGAACTGACACATCTAAATAATATTTTTTATTGGTGAATGCTGGAAGAAGTTTATATAAAAGTGGATTTTGGTGCATGACTGTACACTAGCTGACCCCTCAAAGACCTTTCCAGGCCTACTTTTTAATGATTCTCCCTGTAGAATGCATTGGACAGTCTGTAAGCTATTTGACTGAAGACTTTTATGAAACCCCCAGCTTACTGAAGTTCAATTTCCTGACTGTGTCATAAAATTGGACCAAATCTAGAATCAAATTCCCTTGAGCTAGAATGGATATAGACCAGTTTAGCTACTTAAACTCCAATGACTTATTTCAGTGACTATAGAAGTCATCAAGTATATGCCCTCTGTTACCCCTCTCAAACTTGGAAAAAGAACTTCCTAGAATTCACTGAGCAGTGGAAAACAATAATGGATGCCATTATGTAATAATACACAACTTGAGATTCTTTGGTTTGGGTTATTTTTTTGTTGTTGGATTTTTTTTGTCATTTTTTTTTTGTCTTTCTTTTTTCTTTAGTTGAAATAGGTAAGATTACTTTGTACATTTTACTTTATCCTCCTGGCTATGCCAACCAACCTGTCCTGTCTATCCTTACTATGTGCTATCTACTATTCTTACCTATCCTTCTCCCATCCAAACCCTGTGGTTTACTGTTTTTGAGAAATAGTCGATGGGTTTACATGGGAGTGAAGTTATGGTCAAACCAAACTGCAAGGCCAGACATTTGACATCTCTCCAAATTCAGTCTTTAGGATGATGTGGCCTATGAATTAGTACTAGAAACTCTTTTTTTTTTTTTCTTTTCTTTTTTTTTTTTTTTTTCTTTTTTGTAGTGTGATTAACAATTGCAGGAAGAACTACAGCTTTCCACCTTCCTTGCAGACATTGTCTCACTGCAGGGTCAGTTGCTCTATTTTCCTTAAACTTTTTGTGAGTTATGTGCCATGCTTCCAGTGACAGAAGAAATGCCCCCAAATGTCTGTAGCCATGAATCAAGCATAGCTTCTCTACATTAATGGATTATTGACTGAAAGAGCCTAGAGCTGCTGTATGATTCACTTTGCCATTTATGTGAATGCTGAGCTTCACTGTATCAGTTGACCTACATACTAACCTGGGAAATTACAAAAGACGTTCAAAGTCAGATTTTGCCTAGTTTATATTAACAGATTTCCCTATAGATTTTTATGATGAAGTTGATTAATTTATTATTAGAACACATTATAGGCAGCGCTGAGATCATTCTTTTAATTTACTTCTTGTGACCCATTTTGCCCTTCTATTATTTCAGTAATTTTTTTTTTCTCTGTCTCTGATTAGTAGTTTCATCTTAGAGTCCTAGAGTCTGCATTTGAAAAATACGTATTAGGTCATCTAGGGCAACTTTTGTCTTTACTAAAGCTGCAGTATAGGTAATAGATGGAAGCAGCACTGTAGGCATTTCTGTAGCAAGGATATGTCAGAGTGTTGGGCAGTGAATTCACATAACAGAGGAAGGTTAATCAGACAGTTGTCTATCTTCTTCGTTGTGCTAGGTGACTTTGTCTTGAATTGTCACAGGGTGAATATTCATCTGAGTCTCTAATTTGAGATTCAAATTTGAATTTCTAGGCCATCTTGTAGTGGATTTGAACACAAATCATACAAAAAGTGGCTGTAAAAATAAAATAACTCAGGGATCTGGTTAAAAATAGTAAGTAGTATGTAGTGAGTCATTAGATCTGGCTTTACTGTGTGATTCAAGCACATTTCTTGTCTGCCACACACTGAATCTGACTTTCACAGAGCGAACATGTCTCTAGATGAGAGAGGTGATAATATTCTGCCTCATGCATTACTACCAAAAAAAACCCAAATCAGCTAAATTCTGATCACAAATATCGTTATTCCTGGTGAAGGGGAAGCAAGCAGAAAGGTCATGATTTGACTTTCAGATCTCCAATTACATCTGCAAGGCTGGCACTTGGTGTGTGCATGTGGGGATCATTTCACTTGCAAATTGTGCATATTGACAGGTTCTCCTTATGTCTGCCTCTTTCAGACATCTTCTTGTCCATCTCCTTCAGGACTGGAGGGGCCTAAGAGAGATATCCAAGACCAATCCCAGTGCTACCATTTCATTACTCCTTATGTGAAGATACCAAGCTCAATCTGAAAAGATTTTAGTTATTTCACCTTCACAACTCCAAATGAATGCTAGTTTTGGTGCTTCACTATCTTGATGCTTAGCAACCTTTTTCTATTACTCTTTTATTTTCCCTAGCTTTAGACAGTGGTGTTTTATGGTTTGAATGCTTCAACTCCTTCCCTACTATTTACTCCTCTGATGAATCAGAAAGCTTTATTTAGCTAAATTGTCTGTATTACTACCTGATACTCTTTTTTAGATGGACCTTCATTCTCTTCTATGTGTCATTGATCTTTGACTGTCTTTAGCATGGACTTCTTTTTCTTGAACATCAGTGTCCCCACTTAGACGTGGTACTTCAGAGGCAACAACACCAGATACTTGTCAATTAGTTTGCAAGAAGAACAAAAATTGAGAATTAGTGCCTAACATAATACATTGAAACAGCTTCCAGAGCATGAGTCTGTGCTCCTGAAAGGGAAAAAAAATAAACAGGGAGAAAAACATGTTTTGAGACTCAGTGAATTGTTAGTAATCTGGGGTGTATAGTCTGTTACCAGTACGTGAATTGAATTAAGCAGTAATACTGATGTGCCTTGGTGCTTCCATCTTCAATAACCTTTGCCATCGTTATCTAATTGTTCCTCACTGCATACCTGAAAAGTAAATATAGTTAATTTTGTAACAGAGACACCCTAACTGTAACCTACATGAGCAATTTCAGAAAAATTTGTAGTGACAGAATGTGACAGAAAATACTTTGCTGAACAAATATATCCTTAAATAAGAATAGTGAGCCCCTTACGTGAATTTTTAATTCTTTTCTTAAAACATTAAAGTTTGGGGTTTTTTTCCATTAAAAACCCATCATTATTCTCATTAACATTGGTGAAATGCATCAATATTGAAGTAATATTGATGATAGAGTATGATCCTGCTATATGGGAAACCTGCACTTGATTCCAGCACACCTTTTGACTCACCACCACTGTACCTTTAGACAGGCAGGAGTTTCAGCCATCCTGTGCCTGACTATGGGTCCCTGTGTCCTCTTTATGCTGGTCATGGATTTTTTGCATCAGCTGACAGCAGAAACCAGGCATGCTGGGGATGGAGAACTTCAGTCCTGAGGTCTGGGATCTGTTGGTGGCTAACAATCTGTGGAGTGCTTAAGAGCAACTTCCAGACCAAAAAAGGTGCTGTATTTCACAGCCCATTTCAAAAGATTCATCTCCTGTCACTAATCTTAGACCTGTGGATTCTTGGGAAAGGCAAATTCATGTTAGATAGAACAGTTAAACAAAAAGAAATTTAAAGGTCAAACTCTGGTGCCAGCTTTGGTTTGAGGCACAATCTGGATCTAAGCATCCTCTATTATTATGGTATCCAAACAGATCCCTATGACGATCGTCTCCAAATAGCAAGAAACAAGGAGGAATGCTGAGTTCACTGGGTCAAATAAGTTTTGCCAGTGGGCTCTTTCAGGGATAGCACCATGGTGTCCTAAATTAGATATCAAACTGGTCTCACTCAAGGAGATCCCAAAGGGTCACAGCCAAGTTGTAAGCCATCTGGTCCCTGATAAGAAGAGATACTTCTGAAGAAATTTCAGTGGGCTCTTGGTATCACTTTCCTGCTCACTAATGTAATTCCTGGACTTTTGTATATATATCCCAGTTTTTCAGCTAGGAAATGATACCATGGGTTTCAGATGGTTTTCCAGACCATAGAGGAAGTTCGAGCAAACAACTGATAGATTAGCTTTATCCAGGTAAAGGGTCTATGGATGTCAGTTAAGGACAGTCAAACACCATGTTTGGTCAACAAGAGGAGTGTTGAGCTGGAAATGAATGAATTAAAATTTGTGTGTTTGGGAGCAGGACTAACTGACAAAGAAGAAAATGATCCAATGGGATGTATAACCTTTTGGGGCTCATTCGTTTGAAATTATTGGAGTAGTGACTAGAGAAGGGACATATAGAACAGGAACAAGCAGAGTCATATTGCCTTCATCTGCTGGACTCAAATAAGTATTCTGATGCTGCTGAATTTTAATATACTCACTTTGAGAGATGACTAGGCAAGTTGGATATGAAGAAATGGGTTTAGCTTTTTTTTTCCTCATCAATCCACTTCTGCTAAAGCTTGAACAGCACAAGGAATAGGGGTTTTACTATCTCTCTTCATCTTATGTTTCCTTTCCTTTTCTATGCTTATTTTTTCTCTTTCCCATCTCTTGCTATGTTCTTAAAAAAGGGATAGTGCTCAGAGAACATTTGGCTGTGAACTCATCACCAAAAAGGCAGATAAATAGCAGTGCTTTAAAGAGCACCACAATGACATAAGTTTGCCAGGTCTCCAGGTGGCCTGAAAGTATGTTATGTCTGTCTTTCTCCTACAGACAGCATGTTTACAAGAGTTAGCACTAAAATCAGCAATGTCAGGTTTTATCTTTGCTTTTCTTTCCTCTCCTCTCCCCTGTGGATAATATCCTGTTGTCACTCTGTCCAAGGAAACCTCCTAGGATCTAAGTAAGAGCAACAGAGCTTGCTCCCGTCTTCTCTACCTTCTTCTTCTATAGAGTTGTATTCAATGTCAAAGACTGTAGGAATTGCCTGCAGGAGAAGGAAATGAAGGATGCTGTTTTCCAAAGAAACTTCAAAATCTGGCAATACCTGATTATCAAAAGTGTACATTGCTTTCTCCCCTCCTCTTCCTCCTTGCCACCTTCCTTCTTCTGAGAGCCAACATAGCTCTAACTCAAACTATCAGTCCCATGACAGGGCATGTCTGCAAAACAAGCTTGTGATGGGTTATACCTTGTCTGGTGACAAGAGAGAGGCTGAGGCCCTGAGAAGTAGTGGACATTTCTGGAAGCTCTCTTCCTCATTGTAGACCCCAAGGCACCATGGTTCCAGCTGATGTGAAACTTTTCTGATTTTCATCTCTCCAGACCAGTACCAGAAGTTCAGCTGGTCATAGTTATGGCTCACCAGCTGCATGTGGCATAGGTATTTTGGGAGTCTCTGAGGTTAACAATTGCCTCTCTCCTGCTCTCTTCTACTTGAACAAGAGAAATAGTGACATAACAGCCAATAAATTGTTTAATTCTTCATCTTACTGCTGCTCTTGTCTCTCAGATCCATTGAAACAGACCTTCCCAATCCTGAGATTTTCCAGCCTTAGTAATCAGATCTCACAAGAAAGCAAGGTGTAAACAGAAGCTGACTACAGGAAGAAGCAAGAGAGATTCACAGTGTGAAAGGCTGCTGCTGCCTTAGGAGTAACAAGACTTCAGACCTACTGTGCTATCCCTTGCTTTTTGTGCCAATGGAGATGTTAATGTTTCTGACTAATGTGTCACTGCCCAAGGCTTGCATGTCCTAGTTAGACTATATACAAGGGTGACTCTGTCTCCCAGTTCTGGGGTGAAAAAACAATTTTAGATTGAAAGCATGTTCAACTACCTCTAAAACCGGAAAGGTAAAAGTAGTGCATTTTCCATCCTAAGGTAACCACCTGCGCAGTATCTTCTGTACCACTGCAAGTTTGAGTTTCACAAGCCTGACCCAGCACTACAGGAAGAAAAGTAAAGTCTGTCATTGACTTCACTGCGCTGTGCATCAGGGTCTGTGTAGGTCAGATGTAAATGGTTTCTGACATTACATACATCCGCATCTGGCTGATATCTTCTGGGGAAGATCAAAATGAAGGAACAGCCATAAAACACAAACCCAGAAAGGGGCACAAAGATGTCTAAAAATGAGGGAATTTTATGGGACTGTTTTTAATGTGTAGCTTTACCTACTGCGTAAATGTGAGAGGCATAACACACCAGTTGTTCCTGAGCAGTGAATCATGGTGGTTCTTGAGGAGCAGCGTGGGCCAGATGCACCTGTCTACTTGCTCTCCTGTGACTCAAAGCAAGAATAAAAACTTGATCCGACATCAGAGCTGGGGCTGGAACATTTCCCCTATTTAAGCTAGAGGGAACCTAATTTCTATTGCTTTCTCTCATCTTTTTATGACACGTATATTTTGTTTGTCTTGAACATTTTTCGGTAAGTGTGTGCTGAAAACCTGCATGAATAAGCCCTTAGTAAATTGACTTTAGCCATTCGTATTGACTCTGTCATTCTCATTCTTTATTGTTTTGAAGTCTTGAATGTAGTCTCTCATCTCATTAGCTGCATTTGGCCATATGATGTTCCCTCTGCCCTTACATAATGCAAGTACAATATAAACCTCTTGTTCTCTATTTACACACATGCTCTGAGCCAGTATGGCTACTCTCTTACTACGTATTAAATGAAGAACTTGCTTGGCAACATTAGCCTGACAGAAGCTGTCTGTGTTTATGTGCTTGACAGTTGACCTTCATGAAAATTGCTGTTATTTTGGATGCAGCATTTATAGCAAGGAGAATTTTAAGGAAGAAGCTGTTTCCAGAGCTGTTGTAGATCTGAGAAACATCCCTTTGGGGGATGTGAGAGCTCTCTCTTAAGAGCACACAAACTTCTTGTCTCACCTCAAGTATTTATTGGTAATGTTAATATTTTTACTAATAATATTGAAAGCAGACAGAAGGCCAGCGAATCCTTAATACACAAAAAACCACTCTATTGTTCTGGCTAATTTTGTTCCAGAGCAATGCAGAAATAAATTCTCAACTAGACTGACACACAGGATGAAGTTTTCAAATACTGATGTGTCAGTTTAGCTCCATAAAAAAACCTTGCAGGACACTTCTTTTGAAATGTAAAGGGTGCATTTCACAGTTATCTCACAGTTATCAGTTCCATGTCCTATAGTTATTTTTTGCAAGTGTATCCACATGCAGAATTATATATTACAGAGGAAATAGAAGAATCTGTAGACATATTTAAAGCTCATGGCAGATAACTGTTTCTTTACTTTCAGTAGAATGGTTTTTAAGTAGAAGTATTCTTATGTCTTATCCTAGACATTAAGTCTGAAGAAATTTGCCCTTAATGGTTTGGGAAGAAATTGGTGGTTATGTCTGCACTAATAAACCAACAGGGCTAAGGCATGGCTGTAAGACTGTCCAGATTGTCCAAATGTTGGCGTGCTCCTTGGCGTGGCTGTAATGAGGACAAGTTCCTCAAAGGCCACTTCGAGGGGAACAGTACAGACAAGGATGATTCTCAGTAGGAAGCAGGGATGAGGCCAGCCTGTGTCAGGCAGAAGAGAGCTGGCCACATTGGCAGCTGTGTCATGTTATGACAACTAATGAGTCCTGGCCCTTTTATTTACTAGCATAGATGTAGCCAGTGGGTCAACAGGAATTGTCTGGAGAAAGTAGGTGTCTGATGGCAGCAGCATCTCTGACCTTTTACTAATGGAAACCCTGAGAGACTATCAAAAGGACAAAATGGAGAGGACAGCCAAAGCACAAAGCACAGAGATGAGCTGCATGAGTGGCTCCTGCAGAGATGGAGACACTAATTAACACTTCCTGGGTCTTAGAGGGGCTCTGCTTTGTGACTGGCTGACAGGAGAGGACTTCCAAACCTAAATCATTGCTGTTCTGTTCCCTTGAGCAGCAAGGAATGATTGTCATCGGTTGTTATGGGCCATGCCTAATTTCAGAGCAGCTTTGCAACCCCTTGCTAGAGAAGGTGAGGTAACTTCGAACTCACTGCCCAAGACTGAGGATCCAAGAGGCTCAGCTTTATGCCAATGACAAAAAAAAGGGCTGTCTGAGGTTAAGAGCTGGAAGTTATGGTGTCCTGCACTGGCAGCTTGGTGGAGTGCTTCAAAAGTCTTGCTGCTACCAGTGAGCAGTGTAGATGTGACAGGTGTTTCAAATATTTCAGTGACTGGTGGTTGGCAGGCTGGACTATACTTCCTGAAACCCTAGAAGAGGTGCTGAGCATCAGAAACAAGTGCTCAGATGAGACCCAGGTGCTGGGCATCTGGGGGAGTTCTGAGCTGTCCTTGCTCAGAAGCTAGAATCAAGCGAGTGTTTCTCTGGAAATTTCTGTCTACATCTGCACATGAAGTTGTTTCTGTTGGACTAGACACTTAACTTTGTAATGACAGATATTTGTGGTGTGGATCTCTCAGTCTGTCTTTCGGTCTTCTTCACTTGCCAAAGTTTAGAAGTGCTGATTATGTTTCCAATTGCAATCATTGAGATAATGTCACGCTCCCCAGAGTGGTGAAATCAGATGCTGGATACATTTCTGATGAAATGCAGCTTATGGCTTCAGCAGCAGTGGACGCCTGCAACAAATGATAAAAAATAAATCTGGACCTCAAAGTCCTGGTAGCCTATAGGGTAAGCAAGCATCAGCAGCATGCCCTGGAAGGCAGGAAGGTTTGCAGTGTGCAGGGCTGTGTTAACAGAAGCACAGCAGAGGGATCAAGGGTAATTATTATTCCCTTTTACATGGCACTCGTTAGATCATGTCTCTTGTACTATGCCAATTGTCCAGGTTTTAGAACCAGTACAAGAAAGATGCTGGGAGAAGACCTGTGAAGAGTCAACAAGGTGACAGAGGTTTGGAACTTATGCCCTGGGAGGAAAGGCTGAGAGAACAGGGCTTGCTTAGCCTTGAGAAGGATTGTCTTTGAGGAGAGCTGTTAGCAGCCTTCCAGTATGTAAGAGAAAGTTATCAAGGAGATAAGGCTCTGGTGACATGGCACACCTCTGGGCAAAGAGTCTGAATCAACCTAAGGAGAAACAATGTCCAACCAGCATTGAGCAGTGCACAAGGAAGACAAGGAAACCAAACATGATGAAGAACACACTGAAAATATCTTTCCTGTGACTTCCTCAGCTCGGGCTATTCTTGGGCCCATGTCTGCACTAGAGTTCTCAGAAGTAATCCCATTTCAAATATAAGCAATTTTAGGATTTTTTTCCGTCCAGGCTTTATTGCATTTGGCAATAGACAGTAGTGTGCTGGTCCAAACTCTTGGCTTAGGACTTGATTTGCATTTCTAATGCGCAGTGTGTTGGGTTTGTGTCTGGTGGGTTTTTGGTAGCGGGGAGGGGGCTACTGGCATAGCTCCTGTAAGAAGCTTTGAGAAGCTCCCCCCCCACCTCCAAGTTTTACCAACCTCTGGCCAAGGCAGAGCCCATCATTGCCTCTGTGGTAACATACGTAACTGGGGAAAAACCTGTTAGGCAAATTCTTTTTGTTTTGGGGTTCTTTTATTTTGGAGAGGAGTGGGAAGTGGTATAGACAATCACGTGGGCACCAATATCAGTGAGGAATGAGAGGGGGAGGCACACCGGAGCAGCCATTCCTCTTTGGCCTGTGGTGAGAAGGCAGTCTGAGCCTGTGCATGCCTTAGACATCAGTGGTGGGGCAAAGTCCCACCTGCAGCCCATGGAGGACTCCACACCGGAGCAGGAGACTGATCCTGAAGGAGGCCATGAATCTGAGGGAAGCCTGCACAATAACAGTCCATTGCTGGGAGGATTTTGGCTTGTGGAAGGGACCCATGCTAGCTGGAGAAGTTCATGGAGGACTGTCTCCCATGGAAAAGATGCCACGTTGCAGCAGAGCAGGACCGTGAGGAGTTTTCCCCTTAAAAAGCAAGGAAAAGCAGAAACAACATGGAAAGGAGTGGGACTGACCACAACCTGCAGTCCCTGCCCCCCTGCATCGCTGTGGGAGAGGAGGCAGCAGAGCTGGGTTCGAGAAGAAGGGAGGGGTGGGAGGAAGGTGTATTTAAGATCCAGTTGTATTCATCACTGTCCTACTCTGATTCAATTGGTGGTGATTGTGTTGCTGAAATTAAATTTTGTTTCCCCAAGTCAAGTCAGTCTTTTGCCCATGACCAATTGGTGAGTGAGCTCTCCTTGTCCTTTGTCTTGACCCTTGAGCCTTTTGTTGTATTTTCTCCTCCCCATCCCACCAGAGGGGAGTAGAAGTGAGCCAGTGGCTGCCTGGTGTTCAGTGCAGGCTGGGTGGGCTCAAACCATGACACACAGGCATTAAGTTTTAGCCATCACTGAATCCCTCAGGAACCTCTTATTTTCCTTTTTACTAGGAAAACACAAACCACAAGCACATTCCCAGTACAAATGTAACTAATTCTGAATCTTTGCTCATTCCACAAGATACCAGTTTTACTAATTAGCACCTTGATTAATTAAAGTGGAAATCATTTAAGATGCTGTTTGTTTCTGGCTAGGAAGGTCATTTTAATTTGTTTGTTAACTGAGTATGAAATATAAAACTTGGTCAATCTCTTTCTATTAATCAAGCTCAAGTTGTGTATTATCAGTTTCCCTTCCTGATGACCTTTTCAGTAGGATCATATCTTCATGTTTGTGATTTCAGCAGTGATGGGGACTGTTACCTAAGGCCCATCTTTCTTTCTAAAAGGATTCAGCAAACTGGAATTATTCTGCCAACTATTAGTGTAGGCTTTTAAAAGACCCCAGTCTCTTCAGTCCCCAGTTCAGCTCCAATTACTTAGCTCTTAAAAAAAAAATCTAAAACAAGGGTTTGCCCGGGGACATGAAGAGAACTGTCACCACCGCATTGTTTGTGCATATATCTACAGATACATTCAGTGATGGGATCAACAGTTTAAGTCTTTTGAAGCTCATCTATCCTATAACTCAGGTCTGAAAAAATAGTTAGTCCTTGGGAATGCTTGTGCAGCTTGACACTATCGCTGACATGTTCTGACTGCTCTGGAAGTGTGTGTAGGCATATCAACATATGCCTACAGCATATAGCCAAGAGTAATCTGTTCTTATCAGTGAGACTAGTGACACAGACCTTCCTTATAAAAATTTAAAACGGATGGTCCAATCAGGCCATTAGCCATCTGATCCAAACCCCCTTAATATCAACTGGTCAGACTTAGCTGATACTTGTGGGGTTTGGGTCTCACCAGTGTGTTTTATCATGAGAGGCTGGTGTTTTAAAGAGAGAAGTGCTTCAGTAGTCTGTCCAGTGGTGCACTATGAGAGCATTAGGGTGTCAGCAGCATTTTGACAGCAACAGCAGATCTGTTAAGTATTCTTATGTACTTTGATCACGGTGCTCAAAAGGATATGTTGGTTTTCATCTTATCTATTACTCTCTTCCACAGAGGCCTTAAATGTAGGATTTAAAGCAGCCACCAGTGTCTGTTTAACAGGAATATTTTTCTGAACTGACTTTTACAGGATTAAAAAAAATATTATGAAGCACTAGGAATATCTTATTTGACAGGTCAACAGATTATTGAGTTTTGACTTAAATATCAAAAGCCACAATCCTTGATGTGTTTCAGAACGGTGGGAAAATGCTTGAAATTCTCAGCAAATAAAATATTGAAAAGCTGATTACCTAATGTTCCGCAGGGAAACAGTTGGGGAGGCTTGCTATAATCCAGCACTATGTTTTAGCTGGATTTGTACCTTCACATTTACTGATCCACGTTTACGGATTGTCTGTGGGACTACTCCAACAATGACTTCAGCAAATGTGAGGCTTTCTCAGATGTCTCATCTCTCCATACTGATGGGGAAGGTGCACAAAGAGTGAGACAGGATCTGCCTGTCTCACTCTTCCCAACAGGCCACTACTGTGGTCACTACCAGCAGTGTCCTATTAGAAAACATGAGAGTCAACTGACAAAACAATAAAAGAAGTGGGACAATTTCCTGCTAGTTTCAATAGTTCAAGGTCCACTGACTTCTATAAGCCTGGGACAATTTACTTCAGCTGAGGATCTGCCTTCACATTAGATTTTAACAATAAATCATCTCTTAAGCTTATTCCACTGATCTTTATGGGAAGTTTGCCATTGCCTCTAGTCCTTGGCAGCTGAACTGGAGCTCAGGCACATTGGCCAACATCCACAAAAGCACTCTTGCTCTGGACTTCTGTTAATTTCTTGGACTTGGGTACTGAAAAGTCTTTATGGATCTGGGCCTTCATTCCAAAAATCCTGAAAATTTGAGGAAGTTTATTTAGCATACACTATCCTCAGAAACTGTAAGTCATTCCTTTTTTTATTATTTTTCTTTTTGTCAAAGCCAATTGTTCTTTCACACTGCTACTATATAAATTAATGAAATTAATGGGCACATAACTTCCTACTGATCAGTTAAAAGGGGCTTCAACTACCATTGCTGACTCTTCTGTTAAAAGTACAGAAGTTGGCTTTTGTCATAAGATAGGTCAAACCTCAGAAACAAAAGGGCAAAGCAAGACAAGGTGACAGATGAAGAGCCATCCCTGCAGGAGACCACATCAACACATGTACTTCTGGAAACAGGTTTAAAAACATTTTCCTTTCTTTTTAAGCCCGCAATAGATCATTTAGGTGAACCGATCAACAGGGTAAGGCTGAAAACCAGGGCTCCTTAAAGTTAATTCCTACAGAGCATCATTAGTTACCCTTATGCTAATAAGACCAGTGACATTCAAGGAGTGCAGCATGAAACTGGGAGAGAATCGTCTCTATGTTTTTCTCAGACACACAATCCTATTAAATTTGATCATTACTGTTAATTCATGACACAAACAGAAGGTTTCTCTGTGTAGTTGTCTCCACTGTGTAGTGAAGCAAGACTAGTGCACAGCAGGGTGATATCTAAGGGGATTCATCAAAGAAGGAAAGCAGGATTCTGGATAAACTGCAGGGCGAGGAGTCTGAGACCTGGCTGTAACTCAAGGCTTTTCTCCAGATTTGTTATGGGCATTTTAACAGGGAGAGATGCAAACAGAGTGAAGACTTCTGTTGATCATTTCCATCACTGCATCAGCTCTTCCTGACTTTCTATCCATGAGTCAGTGTAGAAAAGTAATATATATCCCAGAAAAGGGCTACTGAAAATGGAGTTTTCTCTTCCTGGTTCAGCTATCCCAGCTCAGGTCCTTCAAACTAAAGGAAGAGTGGAGAACTTTTACCTTTTTAGGACTGTATGCTAGAGATGTGATGCATTAGCTTACTGCTGTATGAGACACCACAAGGAGAAACAGATGAAAGATACCCTGGATCATCTCAAATGACATTGGGTAAAGGCCCACATGGACAATAGAAATGAGCCCATTGTGTCTCAGGAGCCTATTGTTGTCCATGGATATCCAGTCCCAGAGAGTAATTCAGCTTACCCTAGAGTTGACAGACAGTGCCTGGATGACTGAATGACACCTCAGGCCCCATTGGCTGTATTGACTGACTTTTCTGCAAAAAGAGCTCAAGACACCTGGCATTCAGGCAGGAATCTACGTGGATATATATGTTTCTTTATTCTTGAACTGATTTCCACCTAAGACAACACTGTCTTTTTCTGTGGGATGAGTTTGAACCACAGGAAAAATTTCAGTTATGGGTTGAAATTAAAACAAATCCATGCCATGAACTTACTTTTCTATGCAGGACAGTTATTTATACTGTAGTATCCTACCTATAATATAAAAAAAAGAGTAAAAACTCCTTCAATCAACACATTTTTGTGCTGGGTTCTCACTTGATTTTAGCACAGCCACTTTATTTGGGTGCACTATTTCTCTTTTGGAAGTGTTAAGGACTTTCTGGTAGACTGAGACCAACGCCAACCAAGATGCACTCAAAAGACTGTACAGCCCCATCAAGTCAAACAACAGAAGGAAAGGAAATATGGTACCGAGGAGAAAGTCTGGCAAAACAGAAAACTGGAGGTAGTTTCAAGAAGGATCTAGGCAGGGAGTGGAGAAACAAGAGAGCCTTAGATGAACCTGGAAAGAAAGAAATGTTAAAGTTTTAAGTTTCAAGAGAAGGCACCTTGCTAAACCTCCTGGTACAACAATATAATGCAACATCTAAAGGTACCTGTTTTGAATAAAACTGCTTGAATGTATGTGCATAATAGCCTGAAAAATCATAGAATGAATGAAGCTTAATACTGAGTGAGATTAAAGGGCTATCTGGCCTGTCTGGTCTATTATTATTTCCACTGATGCCCTAGAAGATAGAATAGAAAACCTGATTAGGCAGTTGGCAGGTACGACCAAGGGGGACTGACCCAACACACTGGCAGGTGGGAGTCACGTTCAGAAGAAGTTATCTGGGAGCTTTTTAAGAAAATGGTCATATTACAGTGCAGCAAAGGTTGCAGATACCACCCCTAGATGGAGAGCCTCAACTGCACAAATAAAAGTGGGGTTGACTAGGTAAACAAACTCATGCTCTTACAGCAAATGCAGACACAGAACAATCATCATCCCATGTGGTTCATTCTGAAGTTTTGTGAGCTGTCTGAAGTTTTGTGAGCACCACATATCAACAAAATTTGGGCTAACTCGAGAAAGCCCAAGGGAGACAAGAAGATAATTAGAGACACTGTGCTAATGACATATGTCAGATGATGGGTAGGACTAGAGTTGCTCTGTCTAGGGAAGGTGTCAAGTGTTCAATAGTGTTCAAGAAGGTGTTCAATATATAACAGATTTCTGCAAAAATAGTCAATTCTCCATGTTCATTCCAGGTGATAACATGATGCAATTCAGGAATATCTCAAAGAGAATTCTTGATTTAGAAATTAGGAAAATGTTTTTAGTAGTGAGTCTAGCTAAATAAGCAAAAAGAATGCGAGAGGCTAGGAAGTGTATCTTCCAGGAAATCCTGAGTTTAACAGTCATATGTCCAGAACAGATGACTCCAGCCAGGGACTGCCAGCTGTGTACCCCTTTCAGCCCCATTTCACTCTGATTCTACAGTGCTGTGACAGGGGGATGTCAGAACAGCTGGATGTATGTTCATCAGTGGAGCCTGACAACACACTAATATGACACAATACCAGAGACTGCCCAAGGTTTTGCCTGTATGCTGGAAATACAACAGGTAATTCTGCAAAGAGCATGAAGCTTTAAGAAACTTGCATTTGTTTTCTTTGAAATTTCACTATTTTATTTTGGTTAGTCTGTTTGTAATCACAGTGCTTCACACAGACCAATTCTGTTTGTGGTCCACAGGCTGTTTTCCCACTAGTTGCCTCTTGATTGGTTATGACCATGTCAATCCTTTCCAGTGGAGTTGGGTGTAGAGAATTATAAGTATTGCTTGCAATTTCCATTGACTAAGGAAGACCTTCTTATCTGCAGGGGCAGCACTGGGACTGAATGAGGCTGTATTAAGGAGCCAGCCTGTACTAAACTTTTCGTTGTCTCATACAAAGTTAGCTTTGCTGTCCATTGCAACTGTGATGGTGAAAGGCAGTAGTCAGGCACCCAGTCCCCAGTCACTCTTTGCCAGTCTGCATATGGGAGAGAACAGTGAGTTTCTCTGAGGGCTTCCTCCACCATACTGTGACCCATGATATAAGGACTGGACACTGAAGTCCATATACTGTGTTATATCTTCACATTAGGGCACTATAGTCTTATTTGTGGCTGTGTAATGACAGGAAGTGTTGGGATTGTTACCTATTTCTCTCACAAGGCCAATAGCTCTAACAAGCTAGATGGTCTAGCTCCTTTCTGGAGGGGATAATCTGAGTTGATTAACTGCTTGGCTTTGGTCTGGGCTGTCTTTCCTCCCTCTCATGTAGTGAAGGTCTATTTCCTTAAAGGATGCAATATGGTATTTTGTCCTGTGGCCGTTGTGATGTTCAGGGGAAACACGAGTGTATCTGTGCTGGACTCATTTTCACTTCCCACCCTTAATTTCTTGTCCTCTGAGATAGATATTTCCAGCACCCCAGCTGCTGGTTGCCATCTCTTGCATGTGCTTGCTTCTTTTACTTCAAAATAGAAAACGGCAATGGAGATCAGGTGCTTTGTACCATTTCCTAATGGACAGTTCTCCAAAGTAAAGATTCCTTTATGTTTCATGCCAGTTAGCAACCTTACAGCCTGTCTCAAAAGAGACCAGGGCTCACTTGGACATGCTGAAGATATCCTCATTCCAAAGGCTTGCCTTTGAAAGTCAAGCAGGAGTATAGCCAGAAGGTAATGTAAGCAAATACAGAGTGGTGCCTGAGCTATCAGTAGTGCAGATATCAACAGAGCTTTGCTCCCAAATGTCATTCCAGCATCTTTTGTATCCTTCATGTTCTCTGTCATGTAAAATAACCTTGGGTTCTCAATGCTGCCTAAACCAAAGTCAAGTGGTATGTATCTCTACTTCAGTGTCTAAATTCATATTTAGAAAACTGAGAGGTGTTTTAAGCATGAGCAAATGAGCAACTTAATCTGTTTCATAAATTAGGCAGTAAATTACAGATTAATTTTAGCATCCATTCAGCATGTAAGAGGATAAAGTATCTTTTATTTTGCTTCAATTTCCTAAAACACCCAGATTTAGGTGTCCATATTTTAAATCTTGGAATGTAAAAAGGGAAGCATTTAGAATTCTTTTTTGTCTTTTTACTTGGTTGGCTTACATCTCTGTGTCTACAGTATGTGTGTGAACTGTGAAGCTGAACGACGGAAGTATGTTTTCCCAAAGAGCTATCATTAGCCATTCCAATGCAGCAATGAGCAATAGTGCTCCTGTTACACCAAACATGAGGAGAAGAAAGACACAGAACTCCACATCTTGAGAAGTACTTGTTTACGTTTTTTTCATGATGCAATTATGATTTCCTCTAGCTGTTGCTTTGTGTCTCATTCTCCCCAGTATATGCCATTTTTTAACTTGGATACATTTTTAATGAGTGTAACTCCAGGACAGTTGAGTGTCAACTTTAACATTTAAAGAAAGAATTAAGGCTAAGTAACTACAAAAGGAGAGAGCTGGAAAGAGCCAAAAATGGAGATATGGATGCTGTGGACAACACAGCACTTTGGTCTAAAAGTTTATTAGTCTTCAGAGGAAACTGAAGCTCCTGCTTGCTGGGCATTTTCTGTTGTTCACAACTTGTTAATGGCTGAATTTTAAGAGATGCAGTTATTACTGAATCCACAATTAGTATAAAGAAATATAATTTGGCAGATGAAGTACAACATAATGGAAGAACAAAAGCAAAGACTTCACAGAAAATAAGACGCGGCAATTCAGAGTGCAGCTCTCATTACCTCGCTTAGAATTTATAAAGGGATTGTGTGCAGTGGAGTTAATCCTTAAGGAATATATGCTGACTAAAATTAAAGATAGGGTAAGAACCATTGAGGAATACCTTGTGCATTCTCTGAGAGGCCTCTATAATTTACCCCAAACTAACAAACTTATGAGTATTGGCCAATTTAACAACCTCAGAAGCATCAAAAGTTTCTGTTCTAGCTCAAGTACAGCATGGGATTTAATTATCTTGATATCTCTTGTCACTCCAGCAGTTTCATTAGAAGCTGTGTACTTGGATCTGCCTTTGATTCATTTCCTAATGAGATAAGACAGAACGGATGAAAAATCAAATAAGTACCTGAATCTGCAATAACATGAATAATTTCCAAAGATCACCTATATCCTCATTTTAATGTTGAACAGACAACCCCTGACTGGCAAGGATGATACACCCATAATCTTGAGCTCAGGTCAGTAATAGGGCTCTTTAATAATAAAGCTTCAGTGGGCTTGTTTCCAGCTGGTATTTGCATTACCTTTTAGGGATCCTTGCTTGGGCCATATTCATCTCTCATTCTTTAAAAAAGCACTGAGTGGTCAAGGCTGTCAGTGGTCAGGAACTGAATTTGAACAGGATTCTGTGAGCTCCTGCCACATGTCTTAAGCATAAATCACCCCACTTGGAGTGCTATGGAGATATCTGTGAGTCCATCTATGTTTTCTTTGTGGTTGTCACCAGAGTGTGAAGGGTACTGTTGGTACTAAAGCCAAACCAAATTGATGGTACAGGCATACAAGGGAGCCTGAAGTGACAATATGCTTAGTTCAGATTCTGTAGATAAGCACTTCAAGCTACTGAGCTTGTGTCTTGGCCCAGGTCTGTTCACTTCCTAATGTACCAGTATGAGCCTTTCTTCCTCCAGAGTGACTGTGTCCTACAGCAGCACCTACACCCAAGGCATCTAACACTGTTGGGAATGCCACTCAAGTTTTTTGGATCTTAAGACAGACCAAGTGGGATCCCAAATCATTCCACATGGAATCCTTGGGAAAATCAAGTCCTTGAGGGGGAATTGAGAACATCAGACATCCCTGGGTATGGAGATGTCCCCCATAGTAGGGAGACAGAGTCAGAGGCAATGAATGTCCAGAACTTCTCAAAAATATCCCAGGAGAAGGGAAGGACTTTACCTCAAGGGAAGACTTTTCTTCTATTGAATAGAAAAACTACCTCCCTCATGGATGTAGAGAGAAGGGTTGTGGAAGTCTGGATTGCTGTAGGACTGATCCTTGCTCTCCTGCCTATGGGCATGAGAAACAGTATAGGCATGACTATATAAATATATGTGTGTTTTTCTCTCAGTCTCATTTTTAACTTTTGGCTTTCCTGTACACAGCAGATAATGCCAGAGTTTCTTGCAGGCAGAACATTTCTTGTGCACCACATATGAGAAAACGTGCACTAGAATATGAAATGTTCACATTTCCTGATTTACGGTTAGTCATTTCTGCAATATTCCTCCTACCCTAATAGGACAGGGTCTTTAATAAAGCATGATAGACCAGTCGCCTCAGTTTGTCAGAAAATGGATTGGAAAATCTGTCAGGTCTTGTCTGTTACCTGCAAGAAACACAGTATGTTGTGGTTTAAAACTTGCATACTTGGTAATCTGGCCAGAAGCAAAATAATTCACTTCTGTCCCAGTCTTACCAGGCTGTCAGTGCATTTACCAAGGTAAAATTTGAGTCACCCCATAAAGCTTATGCAGCTACATTAGTGACTAGCAGTGGAGAGAATAACGCATCCTTCTTATGAGGCATCTGAGGAAAAGGGTTAGCAACTTCATGATTTGATGGTTGACTTTTCTCAATCAGTATGTTTCCTGCTGTGTAAAAAATTGAATCTTACTAACAATAGCTTGTCATTTCCCAATTAGTTTTTGTTACAACAATCAGCCTGGTTGCAGAAAACAAACAAACAAACCCCAAACCACTTTGAAAAATCTTTGCTCCAGTAGTTACAGGACTATAAATTTAAAAGACACTTAAGAAATTGTTCCCATTGTGGAGCTCACAAAATGACAGCAAAGGGACATTAAACTCCAGAAGTCAACACCACCTTTCTAAACAGACTGAATTTGCAATGGGAAATGAACAAGAGTGAAATTCACTTGGGCAATGTGGTTGTCTACGACATAAACACCCATATCTGAGCAAATGTCCCTGCCTCCCCATTATATTCATTATTTACAGAGGAAGACCTAGTCAGCAAAACCAGTGGAGTTTAAGATGGAATTTGCCTTATCTGAAGCCTCCTACATTTGGTCCCCATTGACTCTATTGACTTGGTTTCTGATTCAGTCCTTGTCAAAGGTTATGGTTGGGCTGGCCACTACAAGAATGACAGACACTCCATGTTAGCCCCTCTCCCTTACCAAAGGGGAATAGAAAGGGAATAAGAGAGAGAGACTTAAGAACTGGAAAAGAAAACCCAAACAGCTTTAATGAAACAATAAAATGAAATGTGTACAAATATATACAAAACCAATATTGAACCCACCCCGCTGATGGCAATTACTTCACCATCACCACTGATGCTGTGTGCAGACACTGGGAAAGTCCCACGCTGGACTTAGCGGCAGACCGGAACCCGATTCAGGAACTGGATTGTGGAGCTGGATTCAGGAATGCATGGACTGGGTGGAAGGTAGAATGAACAAGAGTCCTCATATCCAAGACATTGAAGAAGAGAGCTTGACCCTCATGATCCCTCAGCTTGAATATGACGTACATGGGCTGGAATCTCTCGTTGGTCAGTTTAGGGTCACCCATCCTGGCTGCTTCTCTGCAGGTGTGGCCTTTTACTTTCTGCATCCCCAACACAGGAAGAAGATTTAGAAGTGACCTGGGTCCCATAGGATCAAGTATAAGCAAGAGCCTTTCAGCACACTGATTCTTGGTAGAACATCAAACATCAAATGTTATCACATCCAGAAACAGACACTCTCTGCCATTAATTTCAGAAAGAGCAGTTAGAGGAACTGAGCTGAAAAGTAAAATCACTGAACAGAATTAGTTCTGTTCTAACTCCCACTAAGACAGTACTGGAAGTTTGGACAATAGCTCACCTGTAACAAAGCTGGGACACCTAAGTTATGTCAGCTGATTCTGTATTTCCCAACAGCATGGTAATAGGTATCTTGAAGAAATAATGTAGAATGAGTGCATCTGCACCTACCTGTCCTCAGAAAAAAACGTGGCATTGTCAGCCTGTTCTTGAATGGTCTGTACCAATCCCATGTTTGGGGAGGAGCTTTTGTGTGTGTCAAATCCATCACACAGTGTCATCCCGTCTCCCCCCTCCCCAGATCTGCTATAAATGCAAAGGCATTTCAGACATAATTAGAAAGTCCTGCAATGGGCTAAGGCAGGTTTATTTCCCTTCACACTTCAGGGTGAGCTGTGGATTTAATTCTGAAAAGGTCAGCAGCATAGCAGGGAGACTGAGTCATTTTTATTGACAAATAAAGACTGACAGCGACCGTGGAATGCTGCTTCCCATCCATGAAGGAGGGTGGTGGCCCTAGATGTGTTGCTTTGGTAGGGATTGGTTCTGAAGCCACGTGCACTAGTGGAGGGTAGCTGCAACTTTGCAGTGCAAGCAAGGAGGCTGGAATATGCAGGGAGGAGAAGGCAGACTATAGAGAAGACCATGATGTTGCAAAGGCAGGTAGAAATCTCTCTAACTGACCTGGAAGGACCACAGATATAAATAGGTAGATGCATCCTGAAAAAGCCTTCAGAGAATAAACAACCAGTGTCTGCTTCAGCTGCCCTTCTTCCTGACACACCAAACCAGTATAGTCACTGAGCTTGCCTCTGGCCTCTAGACTTTGTAGCTAGAATTCAAAATCATAGTAGGATCCAATCCTCTTCAGGGTTTTTTTTTTGGTTTGTTTTAAATGAATATTCAGTCCATTATACAAATAGTTAAAAAGGGTTTAAAAAAAAATAAAGAGGTTTTAAAAGCATATTGCTGACAGGAGTAGCAGGTACTTAATACACAGTATAATTCCATCACATTAGCAAATCTGTTGACCTCTTAGATTCTTAACTGTCATAACCACTGACCAACCATTTATTGATAGTCATTAGTCATTTATTATCTCTGCCTGAATTGTTTCTATATGTTCCAGTAATATAAATTGTTCTTCTTTCAAAATTCAATAATGCAGCCAAGCTTTACTTGCAGTGCTGTCTTTGCCCAGTATTTAATACATTTAAAATCCCCTCTGAGTAAAAATTTTGGTAGAAAGTCATTAGAAGGAGAGTGTTCTTTACCACAGTAATCCCCCATGAATGTATCTCTGTTAATTGAGCTACTTTTCTAGACAATGCAGTAATTATAGTTCATTCAAGAGCATCGAAGAACATCGCTGTTCTTTTACCCTGACATTTTCTCGGTCAGTGTGCAGTCTCAGCAGGGTAACAGGGGGCTTCTCCCCTGCCTCACAGGGCACAGGTATGAACTGCAGTGGCATGTCAGTGCTGGGAATCCGCGCCACAGGCACCAACATGTTTTGCAGAGGAACATTTTGCCCATTCCCTTCCTTCCATGTAGGCACAGCCCAGACAGACCTCACTGAGCAATGCTCTGTGGTTGTGTGATACCTGTGCTGGCCAGCACCTCTATGTGTCAAAATAATAAAGCAGGTGTAAACAATGCTCTTACTATTTTTATCTTGTGATTTTTAAGATCTGAGACATGTGACTGTATTTACAGGCTAGGACCTGTTATGTTTTGAGGCTGACTATAGAGTTTGGGTTTTCTTTTCATGTAAGACAAATCCAGTTAGCATGGCTTTGTTCTTGCTGAAGGCAGTGTTTGGACACCCATTGTTTTGACCGGTGACTGGGCAGGGAATCAGATTTAGAAAGTACAGCATGAATGGCTTCCTGAGACTGGAGGTGTTCTGGTTTATAGCTCAAAGATATCACAGATGAACATTAGCAAAACATGAAAATCAGCTTAGTCTGAGTGAAGAAACAGGATTTGAGAACAAGAGTTAATCTTATGAGCGTTCTGAAACATTAAACAAGTGAGTGGGCTTTTGCAGTGATTAGTTTTCCAGGTCTAATAATTTAGTTTATCACTAAAGCTTCTTCTCTTCCTAAGTTATCTAATTCTGGATATAACTTCTTGAGAAAAGCCATCTGCTACTTGTTAATAAATAGTCACCTCTTATCAATATTGAGTACTTGTTAAAGAACTTAGTTGGGTAATATACATGCATGGAAGGAGGTTTATCAAATGTATATTGGATGAGAGTTCTGAAGGAAAGAATAGGTAAATTCAAACAGTAACAGAATAATTTTCAATGTGAATTATGTAGGGGCCACAAAATTCATTGCTCTTTACCAGCATCACTTCAAAATACAACTCCAGTATCTTATGCTTTTCCCATTAGCACACAGGAAAGACTTCAAAGAGTAACTCCAAGCTTCAAGTGGGAGCTGAAGCCTGGCTAAGGTCAATGGTGGCTAAAGGTTATTTTTTTCTAAGGGACCATGTGATACATGCTAAAATGAATCCAAAATACTAAGATTAAGCACATGGCATAGTTGACAGTGTTGACGAACCGTAAATCCAGGTGCAAGTAGGGAGAGATATTTGAACCTAGATGTTGGCTTGGACCATTGTGAATCTCTGGAAAAATGCTCTGTAACTTGTTGATCCTCTCAGCAAACAAGTAAGGGACTAAGCAAGCTCTCCATTATTGCTGTTCTTTCTAACACCAGAATTATGCTTAGTATGAGGCAGCTGTGCTATAGCTTCTATTGCTCCCTACATACCCTGCTAGCTCTTATCCTGCACATCTCACTGATGTTTGCCTTGGTAGTATTAAGTGCCAGCTCCCTGTGTCCTTGGAGAAATGCTGCAGTTCTTCAGAGAACAAGGTAGAGACACAGCTGGGCCTCAGATCCTGAGAAGCCTCAATGAATTGTTTTGTGATCAAGTGGGTAAGCTATTTGCTTGCAAAGGAGGCTAGAGAAGCTTGTTTGCTTTTTAATCTGGAGCTTTCAGCCCCATGGAAATTATATATTGCTTGAAATTACTTTTGAGTGGCTCTCAAGATGTTTCCATCAAGATTGTCATCTTAAGGGACAAGCTCAGACACAAAAGAAAGAAGCTAAAGTGAATCAGGCAATGGTGGAGGCTGAGTTAATTTCACTGAGCTTTTATAGTCATCCTGACCTCCATACAACTCCATTTCAAATTCTGTCTGCTGAGGAAAAAGCTATAGGCTCCTCCTTTTGAACTTGTTTAAGTGAAGGGAAAGTTGGAAAGACCTTTTTTCTTTAGGTGGAAACAAGCCAAGTCCATCAATGCTTTGACAATAAAACCACACTTAGCATTTGTTGTTGTTGTTACTTGCCAGGTCACAAATCAAATCTCTGCTTGCCACTCATTTCATCACAGAGCTGATCACTTTTACCCACTCCACAGTTATTCATGTGAAGGGCAGTGTAGAGACCTGAAATTTACTGCTGAAATTTGTAAGGTAAAAGTAGGTATGATTTAATTAATTGTTCTGGCTACTGCCCTTTTAAGTTGCATTTTGGACAGGATGCTGTTGAGAAACCCTTCTGGATCCCACTTTGTAGCTCTTTACCCTTAACCTCTAAACAATAACGTACATCTAAGTGACATCTGTCAGAAAAGTTGTTATGGTGCATAGCAATTTGGAGCAGCCTTTAAAAGCCTATTTTCTAATCAGATACTAAGCAAAGGAACAAAAACAGTACTTTGAATCTATTATGGTCTTGTAATGTTTTATCTCAGAAACAAGGAAAAAACAACTCTAATGAAATAATTTTGCTTAATTATAATTGGTAATTTGGCCTTTACAATTAAAAAAAAAAAAAGCAGAGTGGTATTTTGTACCTTTCCAGTATGAAAGATTAAAGCTTCACAAACGTGTCTGCATGCAGTGTTATAGTGAGTTTCTGCTGATGGGCATCTATCTCCCTGTGTTCAATCTGACAACTGAAAATATAATGGGCTCTGAAGCTGCCATTATGTTCCATCATGTCAATGATCCGTAGATTAAGAACTGGCAGAAGCGCGCTGAGGAGCCCTAAAGGAGCTGTAATAGCCTATCTTGTCATCAGTCAGACACTGTGGATTAAAGTCGGGGAGCCGTGAACCACATACACTCTCTTCCAGTCCTGTGCTTTTTCACCTTTTTTTAACCTGGGAGACTCGTCAGGTTTTGGAAATATGATGCTCAACTACTGTTGGTAAAAGCTGGAGGTCTTCGTGTCATAACAACTTCTGTGGGCCAGCTAGTGAGAAAACTGTTGCTAAGCGAGGTGGTGGTTTCTCCATTGCAAATGTAATTAGTTGTGTTCACTAAATCATTCCATTGCCATAAAATGGCCAACTCATCCTTGGTCTGATCCTTGGCTGTTGACTAATGGGGTTGCTAATGGGAGCCCCTGCTTCCTAGGTCTATTTGTCAGCCTGCCCAAATATAGCTATGATCCTGGCAAGGTCTACTGGAGGCACCTGCATGTGTGATGAAGCACAGGATGATCTCCAGTGCTTAATCTGTATAGAACCAGTTCAAGTGTTTCTATGTGGAGCTGCTTCAATGAAAGCCCTGGCAAATGCTAAGCACCAGTGGTCCTAAATGTAAGCTCTGCACTGTGCTTCCAGCGTTTTCTCTGGAAAGTTAGCAGCACGATGCTTCAAGGGAAGCAGGCTCTGTATCTTTGTATGGTTGTGCATATTCACCTTCACAGTCCTTTGGGACTGCAGGGGACTAGAGTGGCCAACAGCTTTACAAGGACCAATTCAAATCTTGCAGGGTTGCAGGTAAAAGCTAATGAGTCCTGCTGGACCCAGACTGATTCCATACAGAGCCAGATGGGTGTCTTCGTAACTTGTGCCCCTATCGCCAATTCTTTCTGTTAGCCCAGTTATCTGAACTCACCATTATCCTGGATAATTGAGAGCAGGTCTTTAAATTAATAATCTCTATGTCCTGACATTTGCAAGACATTTTTAAATTTGACATAAGAAATTACATGAAATAGCAATTGCTCATTTAAAGTTTATAATGAGATCCACTTCAGACTGTTGTAATGAGATAACATTTACCTTTGGCCAACACTGACCTGGAGCAGATCCAGCCCAATGACCTACGTGGGAAAGCATCTATATCTTTTACTGAGCATCTGAGCCAGACATTCCCTAGTGAGATGGATTTACAGTCCTTAATCCTGGAAATAAATCCAGAAAAGCAGTTTTATGACCAGGGTGGCACTTGTTGAAATCTGTGAGGTTTCTATGAGAAGAAGCAGGGACCTCAGTCAGGACTTTCATGAAGAATAGTTTACACATGTGATATAGATTCAGAGTACTGCAGAAATCAGTATGATTAAGATCTCAGGGTTTTCAGGCACAGGAAATCAGGCCTATGCACTGCAGGATCAAAGTTTGATCTTTGCCTTTTGTTTCTTAGTAAAAGCTTAAATCTGTCCTGTCTGGTCTAGTTCACAAGCTAATTTTGGTTTCTAATCATATCTTCCACTTGCTCCATTTGGATTAGTTAACTGAGCCATGATCTCCTCTCACCTCTCCTCTCCTCTCCTCTCCTCTCCCCCCCCCCCACTCGCTCCACCCGCTTGTCACGCCGCCAGTCCCCCA
>JANHGN010027343.1:105956-120558 GCA_024605025.1 Megaceryle maxima
CTCTTCTCTTCTCCAGTTCAGTGGGAAAAGAATTTGATTACAGACACACAGCACTTACATTCATAATCTCTTCTGTGTTTTTTTTTAATTTTCTAATTTATGAGGCACTATTACACTAATGGTACCTCCATTAATCAAACATCACTTAGACTCTATTACTTGGAGAAGACAAGAGAAAAATTTTAAGTAAGAATCATTCTATCATTATTATATTTTTCGTCATATGCATGGGCATAAATTTCAAGATCTGAAAGGATCCTCCAAAGCCTGTTACAGAGGGAAAGAGAAAGATCTTTCTGCTTGGGAAATCCAGTTTGACTGTCTCAGTGATCTGTGCCACTCCTTCATATTAAGCTGTTTGCATATTATTTCTAGTCAAAACTTTCAGGCCAGTTTTAAATCTCTTTCTGTATTTCTCTGAATAGCATTTCCTATTTCTTTTTCTCTTCTTTCTTATGGCCTCAGTTAGTTCCAGTATGCCTCAAAAATCAATACACATTTGCTTGGCTTCCCTCAATCAAAACCATGTATGAATTACATAGTAAGAGAGGTACCTATGGTTATAAAAGCAGTCCTTCACTCTGAAAGAAGGAATCTTACACAGTTTTAAGTACAATAGGATTGAGAGACCTTTTTATATATATATCCAACCTTTTTCTGCTACACTTTATAGGTTGCAAATCATAATTACGCTACATGTTTTTGTCTCCACTGCTTGTTCTGTAAGATGGTGCAGAGCTACTGCCATCTAATTGTTACCAATTTTGTAGCCTAAAATTTTCATGGCCAATATTTACTTATTTTTAATAGCTGGAACAGGATGCTTTCTCAACCTAAACAGCTTCTTCTCACTGTTTCTACCTGAATCATTATTTTAATTTCTCTTATTCAAGAGGATTGATGGTTTCTTGTAACAAGTAATGAACATTTTGTCATGTTGATGTTTATAGCTTTCTGCAATAAGACAGATATGTATGAAATGCCAGGACTGACGTGTGAATGCAAGGAAATGGTTCTGAAATATTGTGAACTTCTGTATGAGGTACACACCCCTGTCTCTGTGCAGTCTAAAAATTCTCTGTCTTTAAGGTCTTCATCCCCACATAACCCTCATTTTCCCATATTAGGCGACAAAGTGCATTGTCCACACTTTGCAGATGGGAAAGCAAGGTGAAGCCTCAAGTCACAGAGGGAATTCCCAATAGACCAGGCAGCCTGGGCACACAAAGTCCCTGGCTGCTGGAATATCCTCCCTCCCTTCTGAAGTTTTCACAGTTGCTTAAGGGATTTGATTCTCAGTCCTCATTAAATTAAATGGGATGAGGGCATCCGGACATCTGAAGTTGCTCTGAAAATCTCAGCTGTAAAAGACAGCTTATTAGGCTTTTTCCCCCATATCTTACAAGCAGAAAAAGAAGATCCATTGTGAGTGAAAGAGAGAGACCACTACATCATAATAAATAAGAGAAATGGCTACTACTTTGTAATTCAATTTTATCTTTGTATTAAATTTAATAATGCATACTTGTTAACTTCATTTTGCTCTTATTAAGAGAAAAGAAATTGGCCCAGGCAAGCAAGCAAATAATTAAATAGAAATATTAAAAAATGCATAAACGGTATGGAGCTTAAATGTATATCACTTTTATAGCAGCAGACATGATTTAGAATCTGAGTCCCTAAAAATGAAGCAGTCTTCAAGCTTTTGAAAGCTCTTTAGGAATTCTAGCATCAGAAGTGAGTTTTCACAGTACCAGTATCTCCAGAGACACAAGGTTGCTTATTATTTCACAGTTCCCCAGCATGGGCTATATTAAACACAGGAACATTGAGGGAAAGTCTAGATTAAGTGATAGAAAAGGCTACAGCAGAGCAGTGGTAATACCTGAGCTGCCTTTAAATTAGCTACCTGGGATACCCGCACTCTACTTCTTAGCAGGCTGAGGGGAGACACGCTGTTTTCCAACATCTTCAGGTAGCTGAAGTAGCAAATTTAAACCACAACAGAAATCACTACAGTGCCCTGCAGTGACTGCCCAGTGGATTAGCCCTACCCAAGTAGATGAGGACCGGCATTTAGGTTCTGAAAATAGAGATGTCACAAAAACCACTAGGCCAAATTCCAGCGCTCTCTAAGGGCCTCCATGCTACGAGAAATTTGCCTGAAGAGCTTGAAGTGAAGCCAACAGAGCTGATTTCAGCCAGTTTTGTCTTTATAAATACATCTAAACCTGACCTCTTTGAGGCCTCCTCACATTCACTGCTCAAAGATTTGCCAGACTCCACAGATCTCTTTTTTTCACAGAGATTTTCCTTCTTCAGCCAGGTTTTCTGTCCCCACACTGCATGAAAAGAACAGACGAGAAAAGGACAGGGCACATTTAAATACACGGACAGAAATGCCTACTTAATTTGGATGACCTCTTACTTATATGCCTGTTTAAAACTTTCTTATTCTTTCAAAAACATCCATTTGTGGTAGAAAAACATTATCTAGATGTTCCAGATCAAATCACTACAGAAAAAAAAAAATGTCTTGGCATTGAAATGGCCAGAATTATTCTATTACAAATTGAATTATATTTCTTTAACAGGTCTAAGTCATCCTTTATATTTAGAGCACAAGAAGCGCTATTGCAAGGCCAGGCAGACAGACAAGCCAGAGGAGAGGAAATCTTAATTTCTTCAGTGTTATCTCTGCAAAAGCTATTCACCTTGATGGCTGAAATAAGCTTTACTTTGTCAATATTCCTCTCTATTTTCTTTCTTCTGCTGAGGAACATTATACTACATACCCATTGTACATGCTGATTTCAAGTCCATGTGGGAAAGAAAGGACATCCTTTTCAAAACTCCCCCAAACTATGACTCTTTCCGCTTTAGAATAACTTTGTTTCTGCTGCCAGTGTCCTGCATGGTACGCAAGCACCATAGCTTAGCTAAGTAAGGTTTGCCTTTGAGTCTTGTTTTCCTAAGCATCATTATTTGTAGACATGTCTATGCTCATTTGTATCTGGAGCATTCCTTCACAACATAGAAGAGCTAGGAGGTTGCATTTTAAATGCCAGGAAACAGGAGCACCAGAAATGAGCAACTGCTACTGGCTTTTAGTGTTACTACTAAATTGGGTAAGATGCAGTGATTAAAGTCAGTCAGTACAGATACTGAAAGCAAAACCAAGCCAAAAAACCAAACTTACTTTTAGGGAATCTCCATAGCAGACAGGGAAGAGTGAAAGTATTGATCAAACTAAATGCTATGCAAGAGAAGAAAAATGGTTTGAGGTCAGAACATTGAAAGGGAAATACGTGTCTGGGTGAAAGACTTACTTAGCAAGTGGAGCCGCAGGGCTAGAAAGGTGTGGAGCTTTTAACAAGGAGGGACCTGAGAAGCTGCAGTGCTGCACAGGCTTATCCCAGAGACAGGCTGTACCATACATTTTACTGTACAGCAGGATGATGGATTTGGTTTCAAAAGAAAATATATGTCACATTTGCTAAAGGCAGCGACAAGCAGCAGGTTAACCATGGACAAAGGGGTGAGCCTAGTTCTGAAGTGTCAAGGCAGAAGGCACAGCATGGGCCAGCCAAATGATTGTTGTTGTAGCTATGGGTGAAGTTAAAAGACTACTCACCCCTTTATTCTCTGGGTAGGATGCTACTGCCCTTAGTGACATTGTGCATCATTGCTGTAGGATGCCCAGTTTTGATTGGCTATTTGCTATCAAGTGCAGAGGTTCTAGGAATAAAACATAATCCTTGATTTACTGCCAATCTCTACAGATTACTTCAGATTTCCAAACAGGTGAACATTATCCATGGCAATACGCAGCCTGAGCCTGAAATAAAGCATGACATGACTTCATTTCTGACTCAGTCTTGCAGTGGGGACAAACCATATGAAAAACTGAAGGTGAAAGAACAAAAACATAAAGCCATGGCTCCACATTTCACAGCCCAGCAAGCAGAATACAGGGAAATCCTTTTTATCAATCACAGCAGGAACAATACTTTTCTGTTCCCCAGTGAGAAAATCATGACAACCACTTTGTACTGGCAATGGGTCTTGCCATCACCTAGGTCTGTGGTTGGCTCAAAATGTCAGGATCTTTGAAGTGTTCTGCAGAAAACCCAATATTTAAATGGACACAGGGTCAGATTCAAACCTCCCTGGACCAAACGGGACTCTTGCTATTTATCTAAGTGGGTTTTGAATTAAGACAAAAAGAGCTAATTAGTCCCGCTGCCTTTGGAAACCTCCATTCAGAGGTTTATGTAGGTTCCCTGATAAAAAGGACCTGGAAAACTGGAATGCTGCTCCTAAAGGGATGCTTCTTTGTTACTGACAAGAAGACTTGACTCTTCAGCTCTTGCTGACCCATGTTGTTATTTTGGTCCTGGACATAACTTCTGGAATTTATTAAAAGTAGCTTTTTATGGCCAATACGAATAGTGTGTACTTTTCCAAATGTCCATAACTGTTCAACCTGTTACCAACAGGGACCTACATGAACAATTTTTTTTTTGGATCCAGGTACTTTGCTTTCAAAGTGAAGCAGATGGGAATGAGGCAGTTATGGAAGCATCTATAGTTAGCAGAAGTCAGCTAGGTGCATATAAACATAAGGAGCTAAAACTGTATGATTGAAATGTTTCCTGTCTTTATAGTCTCCCCCTTACAGATCCAAAGACATAGCAATTAAGTAATGCCCGATCTGTTGATTGAATATATTTCTTTATATATAGAAAAGTGTCAGGTCTGGTCTTTTGACCCCATGTGCAAGTGCTTATTTACTGGAGAAACTGGAAGTTTTACTAATACAGATTATTTTCTTTCTATAGTTTGTGTCTTTATGAATCCAACTTTCTCCCTGAATGTTGAAATATACATTTTAAAATAGGGCAGTATTTGAAAAGATTACAATTTATTAACATTAAATAATATATTATCAAGACACATACAACTATCTTCATGGGAGAATTAATCATTGGTATAATCATACACCACTTTTTCCTGTGTATTCTAGAGTTAGGATGAAGAACAGACAGATTCTGGTTTCACCTGTAAAACTCATACATCAGCATAGAAGTTACCAGGCTTTGAAAAATGCCCTCATATTAAAAAATGCACTGGAAACAATTCTCAGTTTTTGGAGGGGCATTTGTTTTAGTTTTAATATGGGCAACATACCAAAATGGAAAATTTCTAAAAGAAAATTATCAATAATCATCTCAGATGGCTTTCAAGAAAGAGATTTCCTTTCCATGATGCACAGAGAAGCCTGTGATGACGTTTGTTGCCTCTGCAGTTCTGGAAGTAGGATGATCTGAAATCAGTATGTCTGGTAGCTATGCCAGTTCATAGTGACATGAATCAAAAGCTTGTTGAAGTGAAAATGGTATATTATTTAGGCATTTCTATGGTCATCATAAATTTATTTCTTAACATATTCTATCTGGTCTAGACTCTACCTATTCTGAATGCACTGGTTAAATGTGAGATTGATTCACATTCCATCAGAACTTGGTTGTTTTCATGACTTTTATTCAGTATTTTTTATCTCTTAGATACTGTTTTCTTTGGCTCTTCAGTCGCTTGCCCTGCTGTTTGTTTTCACTGGTACCAAGAAGACAGATGCAATTTTGTAAGTTGCAACTTTATAGTTAAATCCTGTCTAAATTTACACTGGATTTCACCAGCTCAAGCTAGGAACAGGCCTAGGAGTCTGATCTACACAGAGATTTAACATTTTTCCCAGTGAGTCCCTGGCCCGCTAGAGTAAGACAGTAAACAAGTGATTTTTAACAGGGAGCTCTGATCCTCATCTCTTCTAGTTTGTGCTTATCCAACAACTTCAGGCTCTTATTTCCCAAATGAAATGACGGGGGCAGCCCCCTTCATCCCTAAAAACACCTGGGACTATCATAGTCCTGTTGGTGTTTCTCTGCAATGAATGCTGCAGGTGGTCATGTAAATCAGTTTTTTCTTTTCAGCTATTTTAGTAATTTCCTTAAGACCTATTTTGTGCTGGAGCTAAAAGAAGAGTCAGATGTGGAGTTCTTAGGGTGTGCTCTAACTCATCTCCTTCCTATAAAAAGGGATGAAAAAGGACAACAGTGCAGATATCAGAGTTCTTCAGTAACACAGAGAATTAGTATAATTTCTGACCTAGATGTTAAAGGGAAGTAGCATCATGGAACTATCCGTGATTCTGAAAAAAACAAACATGGTTTAGCAGTTAATGAAAGCCTGAGATTGCAGCATTTACACTTGTGATTTTCAGATAAACACCCTATCTTCCTTCTAGCATCTCGCTGGATCCACAGCCCTTTTCACACCCATGATGCTGGGTAAGCATTGTTAATCCTCATCATTGCTTCAAAATAAGACTCCAGTAAAAGCTACCCGGCATTTTGGTATTTAGGAAAAGCAATCCAAGAACTGATCCTATAGGAAGTATCTGTATTAATTGTATTTTAAATGAGGGATTTCATAAGGAAAACTTGGTCATAATAGAAATCCCAAATTCTGCTCCTAGCAGTCATTAAATCTTTCATTACTTTGCTCTACTTGAGGCACATTTGGTCTAAGAATTATACGATATACAAGTAGCTGGATACTGCCTTGTCCTTTCTACCAGAATGGGCTTACCAAGACAAAGCAATACAGAGTGGTCCTGGTGGAAATCAGAAATGCCGAGTGTTAGCATCTGTGCAGTTTTAAGGAAGTGAAAAGTATTTCAGGTGCAAATCATAGAGGAGCGAGGGATGATCTCAATTATATATAAATATATATATAAATTATAAACATCAGTGTTATATTCTTTTTCTTCTGTGAAACAGGGAAAAAACCATTCAGAAACATTTTGTATTCAACTGTTTTAAATAGGTTGCAACACTTTCAGCTGTTGACAGCTTATGTTACAATGTAATGTAGTTTAGATTAAAGCCGAAGTGTTTGACAAGTTCATTGGACATACAGTGAAAGGTCGCTTGTGCCGTGCTTATTCTTCTGCATATGGTGTTGTTGGGAGGAAAATAACCTATACAGAAAGCAATTGGAATTGGAAATACCTGCATTAAACTGGCAAATTAAATAAGGTTTGGACAGTGTCATCCAAAAGCATGCCATTTACAGGCTGTGGGAGTAATATTTCAGGATAAAACAAAGGGCAGCCTTCTTGGGTTTCAGTTGTGTTATATGATTGCATGTCACTGCAGGAACTGAACAGAGTATGCGTAACATTCAGTCTGCAATACTAATGGGCACCAATATACTGCCCAAGTAATGTATCTCTTTTGTAGCAGTGTTAATAAAGCAACTATGGAATGGACCTGATGCCTTAGGCTCAGACCAGTGAGCACTGAAATCTTACATCTGTTGAGGAAAAGACTGGAAATCTGAAATACCAGTGGATTACAGTGGATTATATCAGAGATGTAAATTCTGCTCAGACTATTTTTCACTGCTTAAGTATTCAGCACTGTGCAATTAAAGTGTCAATTTAAAGAACCGTTTTATGGAGTTTGGGGGATGTTTAGGCTGGAAAACAAACAAACACATGAAAAAATCCACGATGATAGTTGCAAAAAATTGACCCCTGCACCAACAATGATCCAAACAGAAATCAAGGAACTTAGAATAGCCAATAAAGTCCTTTACAGTGATATGATGGAAAATCCCAGCTGCTCATGTGAGGAGCTTTCTAAGATATATGTTACAGTTCTGATTTCTCAACCAGTGTTTCTGGAGTTGACCAGCTGAAGGACAATTGATTTGTGTTTTAAAAAGCTATTAGCATGAGCTAACTCAGAAGTAAAAACATTTTCTTTTAAAATAAACTTATTATGGAAAAGAAAAATAGAGGAAGAAGGGATAATGGAGATTCCATGCAACTGCATAAATATATTTCAATAAGTAGTAAGCTTAAGGTGAAATGTTACAGACTTGTATCTATAATTTAAATGACCTCACTGCCAAATTGGCATTCTGACAATTTAGTTCTGAAACTAAAATATCAAAGCAAATGCTAGGTAAAAGGAGATAAATCATTATTCATTACCTCATGGCTTTATATAAAATTGCATTCAGTTTTCCAAAACTATGGCAACAAATGGCATCCTGAGGTGCATCAAACACTGTAACCAGGCAGACAGATGATGGTCCCGCTGTAATCAGCAATGGTGCAGCCTCACCTCGAGTGTTGTGTGTAGTTCAGGGACCCACAATGTCCTTGAATGTGTCCAGAGAAGGGCAACAAAGCTGGTGAGAGGGCTGGAAGGAATGTCCTGTGAGGAGCTGCTAAGGACCCTGGGTTTGCCTAGTTTGGAGAAAAGGAGGCTGAGGGGTGACCTTATTGCTCTCTAGAACTTCCTGAGGAGGGGAAGTGGAGAGGGAGGTGCTGAGCTGTTCTCTCTGGTATTCAGTGATAGAACATGTGGGAATGATTCAAAGCTGCACCAGGAGAGGCTAAGACTTGACATTATGATGCTTTCTTTGACAAGAGGGTGGTCAAACACTGGAACAGTCTTCCTAGAGGTGTGGTTAATGCCCCAAGCCTGTCAGTGTTTCAGAAGCATTTGGACAATGCCCTTAACAACATGCTTTTGGTTAGCCTTTGTTCATGCATTTGAACTAGGTGATCATTGTATGACCCTTCCAACTGAAATAGTCTAGTCTAGTCTATCACAAGTAATTGCTATTACACAAAAAAACCCCTCACAACTGGACAGCCAAGTTTCTTAAATTTCTCAGTTTGTTTCTGCTTTTAGATGTTTTTCATATGAATGTCTTTCCACCTTTCCACTGAAAAGTGCTAACTTTAGGTTTGCAAGTTCAAAGCCCACAGCAAAAATGGGGGTTTTTTAAGATGGAGCAGCATTTGAATATAAATTGCTCACAGTCCTTAGAGTTAATAGTCTTATTCATCTTGTAACTATTTTGACTGTGGTATCAGAGACATTACCACATGATGCGTAAGATTCAGTCTGCGATACTAATGGGCACCAATATACTGCCCAAGTAATATATCTCTTTTGTAGCAGTGTTAATAAAGCAACTATGGAAGCTATAAACTGCAAGGGTGGAAGTTACAACTGTGCAATGTTCCAGGGAGGAATGTGAAATGACCATATGAGTTCCACAACCCATTAGTCATTTCTATGGGAGTGACAGTTAACATTTGAATTTCTGGTAATATGTCTACCTGGTGAGTTTAGCTACCTAGTGAGGCAGAAAAACAGAAAAAGAAAAACAGATTTTTAGGGAAAAGATTTAACATCTTCTGAATGTCCACTGATTTATTGACAGAAGCGTCCTTTCTAGGGTTGAGAGAGAGGCAGCATTAGAGGCTGCTGAGCTGGGTCATCCTGGTGAATTAGCATCTGGATAACCAGCAGCTCCTGCCTTTCTCTGCGGTAGTGTTGCTAGGCAGTTGCTAAGGCTGCTTTTGCTCCAAGGTAGATGATCTCTCTGTTTTCTGCTCTAAACTGTGGGATTTAGTGATGGATTATTCTCCCCAGCCTGAGTAGTTAGAGCTGGCTACTCCTTGCTGGTATGCAGGATACCTCGTCACTGTGCCCCAGTACCGCACAGTTCTACCATCTCAGATGGCAGCTTGGATGAGAGCCAGGCTGCAGCAGGAGAGTCCCAGGGTCACAAGGGGGGATTTTCCTTGAGGATTTAACTCTTCAGAATGAAGACTGGGACTTCTTCCTCTGAGAGTTGCTGTCACAGGTCAGCAACAGGGACCAAGCACTAGCATCATGGAGGCAGGATGGATTGTTCTGCCTAAGTTTTCCTGGGGTTTATGGTTGATTTTTTTTTTTCCATAATGATTGAACTAGTTTTTATAACTATACCCAAAGTAGTTTTCCCTTAAGTAGAAAGAAAAGTCTTTTAATCTACAGATAGTAGCTAATATTTCTTTAGTGAATAACAGTGTTTTCTGCAAAGAATTATAAAGCAAGGTGATCAGATTTCCTTTGTTCAACCACTAATGACAGTGCTCACTTTTTCTGTTGCCAATGCATAAACCTGAACTTGTTTCTGCTTTATTTCTGGAGGGACAGTTGCAATGTGGAGAACACATTTAGTCCTGAAGTCCCAGTAACAGTTTTGAAAATTTAATCTTGTCAGTTGGAATCGAGAGACTTGGGATTAATTCTCAGTTCAGCCGCTGCCGGTTCCTTTGCTGGACATCTACCAAATGAGCCTATCCTGCAACAGTTCTGTGCACTCTCAGGTAGCTCACATAATCCACTTTATGGTTTGGTTCCTCTTCAGCAAAATAAGGTTAATACCTTATTACTTACCTTAGTAGAGGAGCCAAAAAACATTACTGAATAAGAACATTTCTGATGTTTGGAGAGCTGTGATATACAGAGGAGTGTATCTGTATTTTATTTCTTATTCAGTACAGTGACGTTTTCTAAGGGAGTGTTTAGTTATCAGATTTTATTCCAGAAGAAATATTTCACATGACTAAATTATTCTTTATCTATCTTTATAGTTCCTTTCTAGGAAGTCTTATTTTACAGTTTTGTCTGTTCCACATCTTGTAGTTGATGTCCCACTGGGTGCTTCATAGCTTCTCCCCACTACAATTTTTCAGAATGGCTTTAATTTCCCTTGGGCGTTATCACGATCTCTGGTGATATCTGAGAAGATGCAACAAAGCAGAGATGCTTCCTCTGTACGTCCAGCCATGAATTTGGGGTTTTTTTCCCTTTCTCTGTGATTGCTGAAAAAGTTGATTCACTTAAAGTAGACAGTGAGTAAGATGAAGCACCTATGTGAAGGGAAGTGAAATGTCTATTTCTGTTTCCAAGTGTTCCCTTGAACAAACTCATTGCAGTTATTTTGCTGAGCTTTAGGTGTGTGAAAAGAGCTGTCTGGCAGAGTTCCAGATTGCAGCTTCCTATCTCCAAACCAGGTAAGAGACCAGACCAGAAGGGACCAGAGAGTTTGCCTTGACTGTCTTTCACTTGAAGGAAAGTATAGCATCACAGAAGCTATTTTTGCCTGGTCCTTCAAGCTTCCAGTGATGGAGATAGTCACTGCTGGTGAAACAGATCACTACAAGTGTATTCCTGGTATTTGACATCCCTGGTGATGTGCTGATGTCATTCTCTCTGTCATAACACCATCCACACCAAAATAATTTCTTCTTTAGACTTATGCAGGCAAGAAATGACCCACCTGTGTATCAGGCCAGTGTTTTATATGCTGTGAGCAGTATGAATAGCACTGATTAAATACAGTGAGGACAGCAGTAGCCTTAATTTACAGGATTATTAGCCAGTAACAGCTTTTTAGCATTTTCTATTGTAGGATAAGTTTATAATCAAATACTCAAAAAGGAAATATCAAATGGACATGCCCTTGGGACATATTTTATTGCTGGGTACATAACAGGTAAACATAATGTAGAACTGCTCCTGCTGTTGGGCCCTGGATCACCAGATGTGAAAGAATAATTATCTTTGCTCATGCCTTACACATGAGATTTGTTGCTTCTGCCGACTCCCTTTCTTCTAAAATATTCCCCACAGACCTTACAAAGCTTTTTTCTCAAGTGAAGTTTTCTGTTCCCAGTTTTGTCACCCTACAGACACATTCTTTGCTAAGTTGTTTTAGGGGGAATGGGTCTTTGGAATAAACTACTTGCACTGATACTGCTTTAGAAAGTATGGGCTTATTACAGAAATTGGTCTGAAAAAGAGTTCCTATCATACTCAGTAGTGAAATTATTTATACATGAGAAGAAAGCTATAAAATATACATATATATGTAAAGACTAAAGAAAGGGAGTGATTTGGGGTTGGGAGAGGTGGGAAATTAGGGAGTAATCAAGTGCCACTGAGAAATAAGGAATTTAAACTGACTCTTGATTACACCTGAGTAGCTCAACAAAAGAAGAAAGTCTGCTAATCACAAACAGCTCACATCTGACAAAATGTGAGATGGTAACTGTTTATCTCCTTGGCTGTTCTGCCAGAATGTATTCCATTTAAATGAAAGTATATAAGGTGTGTATGGAAAGTACTATTTTGCTTTAAGCTCCTTATATTAGTCAGGGGAGAGATCCGGGCATTTCAGGAGTTTGCAAGAATGGCAAAAAGTGGGCAGGTTTCTCAATAAATGGGCAGAATATTCTCCACAAGACACTTCTTTCTGTCCATTCACTGCTCACAGAATCATAGAATGGTTTTGGTTGGAAGGGATCTTAAATATCACCTAGTTCCAACCCCCCTACCATGGGCAGGGACACTTTCCACTAGACCACATTACTCAAAGCCCCATCCAACCTGATCTTGAACACTTCCAGGGATGGGGCAACCTGTTCCAGTGTCTCACCACCCTCACTGTCAAGATTTCTTCCTAATATCTAGTCTACATCTACCCTCATCCAATTTAAAGCCATTACCCTTCATCCTATCACCATAAGCCCTTGCAAAAAGTCCCTCTCCAGCTTTCTTGTAGGTCCCCTTCAGGTACTGGACAGCTGCTATAAGGTCTCCCCAGAGCCTTCTTTTCTCCAGGTTGAACAACCCCAACTCTCACAGCCTGTCCCCATAGGAGAGGTGCTCCAACCCTCTGATCATCTTTGTGGCCCTACTTGGGAACTGCTCCAACAGTTCAATGTCCTTCTTGTGTTGGGGGCCTTGTGTTAGAAAAGACTAGGAAAACTAGTCATTTTGGAGGCAAGGTAACAAAATAGGGCCAGTTTACTATTATACCCAAGTGCTGTGGTACCTCAGATCCTTACCCATCAAATGTGTCTTTTCCTCATGAGAGAGCAAAGTTTTGTTAAAGCTTTTTTCCAGCAAGGTGATTTCAGCACATTAAGGATGATTCAGCAAAGCAATTACATGTCTCAGTCTATCCCTAATTAGCAGAGATCTTAAATTCTTGTACGATACTAAGCATATCCTTGAAGTTAAGTCAGGCACGTACTTAAATTAATGAATATGCCTGGTGGAAAGCAGGCAAGTTAAGCAAGTGCTCCAATAGCAGACCATGTAATTTGTCAAAAGACATACTCGATATCTCTGGTAAAACCAACAGCTGAACCTACAGCAGCAGAATTTCTTCTTTATTCTATAGTCACAAAACTACCTTTCCTGAGCAAGAAAGCTTCACCCCCTTCCCTCTTCTACTGTATGGATGTGAGATTTCTCCATCTTCCTTACACTGGAGCATTGTTCACTGCAGATTACTGGGTAGTTTATGATAAAGGCTGTTTTGAAATGTAGAAGCTTGAAATATCTTTGGGAATCTGTTTCTCTTCACTGAACTTTATTGAACCTGACTGGCTTGTGTTTCATTCTGAGAATGGCTGACTCTCTTTTTCCCAGGCTTTTGGACTTCACTTTTCAAGTGTGGGGAGGTCAGTATCATTGGCTTTTTTCCACCTCTGAGTGCCTGAGTTACTGCAGGAGAGAACACAAATCGTTAATAGTGGAAATTGCTCAATATCCTCTGGTGTTCTGATGGATGGCAGTATCCTTGATCCATGTCTCTTGGTAGAGCAAAACACTTCAACTGAAGAGGTTTTAAAAATCTATTTTGTCTACTTGAATACCCAGGTTCTGTGGTAATGAACAGCCTTCATACCAAGGTCAAATCAGAATAATTGTAACCAAGCAGATTTGTTAGTGAAAACAAGGCTGTGTTATTTGACAAGGGAAGAAGAATCGGGGTTATCTTGTGCACTTATTAGTTTTGGTTTTTACTGAGAACTTGCAGGTAACTTGAATGGAGGGAGATGTACTTGTCCTTCCTCTTCTGCCCTTCACATTGCCCAGTGTAGGGGGCACAGTCTAGATCTTGTAATGGCAAAGGTCCTGCCATCACCATTATCCAGACATACCCACTGTGTAGCTGGATCCAGCCCAGTGCTATGACTAGTCCTCAGTCAGCTGAGTCTTGATCTGCTTTTATTTTATTTATGACATTCATTTTGTTCCAAACTCATACGCTGGCTGGTTGCCTGTGACGGATAGTAAGGGTGTCCTCCACCCTTGGCCTCACAAACCTGGCACATCACTTGGTTTCACAGAAAAAAGTAATTGTCACATTTTTGTGAAACAGCAGAGACTGGCCATGACAAGAATTGGGATGGTGTCCAGAAGCACACTGGTGTTCCTACAGGTGCTAGATGTCTTATTCCAGAGTTCTATTCATGCAACCTGGGTTAAACTGATTCTCAGATACATGGTTTGGAGGAAATTTTCTCCATTTTGGATGATCCAAAGCTGTAGTTTGGGCTGTAATTTACTACCCAGGAAAAATGGGATATTTAGAAACATAGAATCATAGAAATGTCTGGGTTGGAAGTAACCTCTGAGGTCATCTAGTCCAACCACCCTGCTGAAAGCAGGGACATTCTCAGCTAGAGCAAGTTGCTCAGAGCTTTGTCAAGCCTCACCCTGAATGTCTCCAGGGATGGGGCCTCAACCACTTCCCTGGGCAAACTGTTCCAGTGCTCCACCACCCTCATGGTAAAGAATTTTCTCCTTATTTCTAATCTAAATCCACTCTTTTCTAATTTAAAACCATTGCCCCTCATCCTTTCACTCCAGGCCTTTGTAAACAGGCC
>JANHGN010027343.1:120658-133688 GCA_024605025.1 Megaceryle maxima
CCATGTCCTTCCTGTGCTGAGGGCTCCAGAGCTGGATGCACTATTCCAGGTGAGGTCTCACCAGAGTAGAGTAGAGCGGCAGAATCACCTCCCTCGATCTGCTGGCCACACTTCTTTAGATGCAGTCCAGGATACAATTGGCCTTCTCGGCTGCAAGCACACACTGGCTGCTCATGTTCAGCTTCTCGTCTACCAGCACCCCCAAGTCCTTTTCTGCAGGGCTGCTCTCCATCACCTCCTTCCTCAGCCTGGATTGATAGTGGGGATAATTTACACCTGAATGCTTTTGCAATTGGAAGAATAAAGTCCTTGATCTCTCCTGCTCTATATTGCTATACTGTGTAGTTCTGGTGACTTTTGATCCTTTGTACTTTTCCATTGTTACAGCATGTAAAGATGACTTGTGGAGCTGAGGTTTTGTGGGTACTTCTAGACAAAATGTCTCCATAGTTACCTGCAATTGCAAAGACTGAGTAGAGGCCCAGCTGGTCTCATCCATCCTGTGTTCCTGGTATACCTAAATATATAGCCCTACAAGCAAAGAAGTGCAGAGTTATTTTCAGAAGTTCCTCTGAACATAATTGATTAAACTCTGCCAAGCCAGCCTCAACCTTCATTTCTGAATGGAGATGTCATTTTTGCATCCTGTTTTACATAACTGTGTAGCATTTCTCCTCCATGATGTGTTCTACAAGGGAACTCCTTAAAGATTTTTAAAAAGAACAGCCCTTTGACCTGGACAGAAAAATAAGCAGATAAAATCTTAACATCGTACAAGCTAATCCTTGGAGTATTTGTAATAAATCACTACAGAGTGCTAGTTGTCACATAAAGCATTAGTTTCCCCAGCCAAGCCATCCAAGGTGGGTAATTTTAATAACAGGGTTTTAAGGCCAGAGATGTTTTCCAAATAATTTTATTATAATGCTTAATGAAATGAGACAGTCTGCTAGGAAAACAACCGGCACTGCTCCACTGCTCCCGAGATCTGTGTAGCATCAGTGAGTTAGCATTTGAAATAGATCCTAATCACCTGACGTGACTAGAAACTGTTTATAACTCTGGTTTTCAGGGTAACAAGTGCTCTAGAGACTTCTTAGTAATGTCACAGTCTGTTCCCTCTTTTTGACCCATGATTCTAGATTCTTTTCTGAGTCCTTTGGGCTGTGCTGGAGGAGAGTCCAAAGAATGGTCAGGGGCTGTCAATCAGGACAGGGCTTCTCAGGCATGACACAGTCAGGCTCCATGTGTTGGCACCTGTATGCAAATGTAATGCAGTGTAACACAGTGATGATAATCTCTGTTGGTTTCTTTGAATGGTAGTGAAGCCCACCATAAGGAAAGTCTCCTCAATATGCTAATGTCTTTCCTGCCTTTCCTCCTAGTTCTGTACGCAATATTTATGTGCGGAAGGGTGTCTACCTTGCAGAAACCTATGCTGTAGGCCTGTTCTTCTCCCCTTTTGATTCTCTCCTTTTTATTTGTTGGCTTCTTTGAATAAAGAGAAATCCTAATTGATTCAAAGCAGACCCAAACTCACAGGGGCAGGGGGTTAGAAAGGCACAATCAAAATTTATCCACAGTGAAAGACAGCAAATGAATTTCAGGGTCTACCTCAAATGAAGTAAATGAACCTCAGAAATACTATGAAATTAAATTACTATAAAATTCCTTCAGGCTTTAATTAAAGGTCTAATCAAAAGGACATTATTTGTCAGGATATCGTTCCACTACCTTGGGAAATATACTAGGCTGGGACTTCAACCTCAGTCCCTGCCCACCTTCCTGCCTTCCCTCCTTCTGTCCTACCCATCTTCCTGCCTTCCTGCCTTCTGCCCTGCCCACCTTCCTGCCTGCTCCCTCCCTTCCTCTCTTAGGGCTGTTTGTAAGAAGTGAAAAGTATGAAAAGGACCTAGGAAAATCAAGGTGCTAAATCTCTGCATGATAGCTATGCCTCTGAAAATAAAACTGAACCTTCACAAAGCAAAAATTTGGAAGCTACTGGGAAAGAAGGAATGATAACAAGAAAAACATCAGGAGATATGGAAGGTCATTATGGGCAAATATATAGGGGAGGTGAACTTCAGAGGATATCTGTTCAGTGTTTATGTGATTCTAGATCAAAGGAATATTGTAGTACCTGAGCTGTAAATAGTTAGTGGAATTAAACTTTTGAACCTCTTTAATATTTTTTCTGTCACTTTCTATAGTCATTAACAAAAAATGTCCTAGTTCCTTCCCTGGAGTAAACTGACAAAAGTCCATTAATGAATTTGAACTTGAACATTAGGGCTCTGAAACACCATATCTTTGCCTACATAGGATCTTTCATTCTAGTGGATCTCAGAATGATTTACAGACGTGCATTTCATAGAACACAGGTGGCATCAGAAGCAACATTTCATACAGCTGTATCTGGGGCAGCCATAAATAACTTGGCAAAAACATTTAGGTTGAATTTTTTTAAGAGCTTTACAAACAAGTGATAGATTTGTTTACAAAACACAGCAAAACTGCATGACTGTGCCAGGTCTGGAAGTGAAGAATTCTCTGTCAGATAAAGGCACAAGGATACGGAATAAAGTTATTTGTAATTCAGACACACAGGTTTGAGTCAGGGGAATCTTTATATGCCTGTGCATGCAAAACTGTCCAGCACTTCTTGGATCAGGCCACAAATGTCCCAGTTGTTTGTCTAAGGCACTGTGATTTAATAGCATCTGCTCTTGAGAAAAGGATTAGAGCTCCTTGCATAGACAGGTTGAAAGGACCACTCTTCTCCTCCAAACAACAACAAAAATCCCCTGAAAACAAAATGTCAGATTTTTTCACTGTAAATTTTGGCAGAATCATCGCTCACTGCCTTTGTGCCGTTATGCTTAGCAGTGGGGTAAATCCTGGCTAACTTTAGGATGACAGATTTTAAATCCTGTTGGATTTGGAGCATGTCAGAGGCATACTCCTCACTGAGGTACATCACGAGGAAATCTTATCTGGCAACACTCTCTCATGTCATTGAATTGACTGAATTGATTTGCATTAATACAGCCCTACCCATTACGCAGCCACTTTTGTTTAGAGCCATCACACATTTCATGTCAGTTAACCTTGTTCCCACCCCAGTGATCAGTTCTACTACTTCTCATTATGATTGAAACTGCTTTCTTTAAAATGGAGGGCACTGTGATAAAACTCATGGATAATTTTAATCATAGTTAAACTGGAAAAGTCTCCAACAAGCTTTTGGTCTTAGAGATTAGTTTATAGCAGTTATACCTCTGGGACTCCTAGCAAGTAGAGTGAAATACTGGGAAGGAGTAGTAGGAAGATGAAGAGGAGCCACAGGAGTAGGCTGCTCTGCAAGGGAGGAGGTCTGGGGACCACATGGGAATAGTGATTGCACAGACAAGAATCATTCCTCCATTCACTCATTCCAATAATCACTCCTCATTCACTCATGTATGGTGGGGACGTGTTCCACTTTCTTCCCAATTCACTGCCTTTTACATTCCTCAATGCTTGCAGGACAAATTTTGCAGGTTCTGCAGTGGTTGGGAGCTGCTTAGCCTTGATGAAAGCCATGGCTATTGAAGTGGATTGTTCTCATGAGCAAAATGCCAAGCATGGAGCTGCTCCAGGCTTCCAGGCATGACTCAGTGCTCTCTATCATAGAGGTAAAGATGCCTTTGGATTTGTTCTTTTGTTTAGGTGAGCAAATTTTATAGCTCAGAAATTGGTCTTCACTTTCTGGGATACATCACAGAGATCTGTTTTATTCCTGTTATTTAGTGTTTCTCCTGAACAATATTGATACATAAGGGGATATGGTTTTTCATGGGCTTTGCAGTGTGAACAAGTATCATCTGGTTAAATTTGTGTCATTCTTTGTCCACTATCCCAGTGCTGTTAATGAAGTGATAAGTATGTTCTACAAAATAATACAAAAAAAAAAAAAATTCTAAAATCTAAAACCAAAGTTACCAGCCTTCTGAAGTCTGAGCTTTAATGTCTGTTACTCTCAGACTTTTCTGTATAGCTGTCGCATCAACAGATTTTTTTTTTATTTTTTTTTTCTTGCCAAAAGCAGAGGTGCTTGTGTAATCATATAACTCAAGGCTTAAGAAAAATGCTGAGCATTACGTTATATTGTTGGAATTTGCCAGAAGAATTGCTTCTCTGAGCATTAGGTATCTACACAGAGGTTCAGTTTAGATCATCCAGAATAAATCCTCTATAGACTGAGAGTCCAAAAGACTAGCTCTATGATTATTATTTTGGGACAACCTCAAGGGAGGATTTTCTTCCCTTTGCCCTAGCAGGAAGGACTCAGCTCTGTCCATCAATCAGTTAATTTCTTTACAGGGATTCCCCTCAGCCATGAAGTGGGTTTCATAGCTCCCAGGGGCTGCATCCACTTAGCTGCCTGCAGCAACTGAAATGTGAGCAACAAAATAAGTACTGCATTTTCTGCAGCAGATTCTCAGTAGGTGTACAGAGTGATCAACACCTTTGCCTCTTTTCTATACCCTCAGCATTTGTGTTAGGCAGAGTCTAAATTTGGAATTGAGGAGCTGTTGGAGGGGGCTGAACTGCAGCCACACCTCCAGCACTGGAGTGGCCCATGTCAGGGATCATCACACAGGACCATTTCCACGCTCTGTTAGTGATCTTTTATTCTGTCAGAGAAGCTGAAAAGCCCTTCATGTAACAGAGAATCAGCCTCTTTTCATGCACTTACACCACTGTTTCCAGTTGCGCAGCTCAAGATCTTGTCCACCCTCCCCACCCAGATCCCCAGTGACTACTCAGAGAGGGCCCAGTGGGTCCCTGCTGCCAAAGCAGGGAACCTTGTCAATCTGCAGGTGCTCATTTAATTGCCTTTCCAGGGCCTCTGTGTTTACAGAGGGGCAGGATTAAGGATCCAAAGAGAGCTCATATCACTGTCGTGTGAAGCCAAGACTTGCAAATGAGTTGCCAGCTGATGATGATTCACTAGATACCCAAGACAAGCAGTTTAACTTTCTTTTTCCTCTGTTTCTGTTTTCAAAGAAACCACTTCTCAGCTGCACACCAGGGGGATGTTGTGAGTTTGAATTAATTTAAGACTTCCAAATTAAAATTGCTGCAATACAGCAATTCATTTCACCCTGTGAGGAATATCTAAGATCCGCTGACTCTTCCTGTGGAAGCACCTGCTTCTCTCCAAAGCCGAGCTCAGCTAACTCACTCAGACATTTCACTGAATTAGGCATGGGCTCTGATGAGCCTCATCCAACTGTTAACTCTTCTGTTTGCAGGTCATGGGAGCCCACGAGCAGAAAGAGCATCCTGACTTGTGTCACAGGGGAAGTTAACTGAATATTATGAACATATCCTATTTCCAGCAAGCACAGGCATGCCGCCGTTATATTTATGCTCTGTCTTAAAAACATTCATTTGAGGATGTCATTAGGGGGTTAATGGGAGGATTGTACTTAGAAAGTCTCTCTGTAAGCTAGGCTAGCCTCTTTACCTTACTGTGTGATTAAATTCATTATTTTCCAGCTCCTGCTGTGATTGCCAACAGTCAGATTTGAGCAAATGAGCTGAGGATGTATTTATATCAGGACAATAACATGAGGGGGTTTGCAGAATGGCATGCTATGACAAGCTCAAGAAATAACGTAATTAAATTATTGTTTACAGAAAGAAGACTGGCACTTCTGGGTGGATGAAATTTTTAAGCTTTCATGAATAGAAACGAGAGTCTGGAACATCCTTTACAAACAGAAATTAGAGGTCAAACACTGGATGAGAAAGTAAGAATAAAGGAATTTGAACTCCCAGGCTTTATTAACAGCATGAACACATACACATGCACACACGTACCTGATTACACCTTGTCCTTGTGCAGAATGAGAGCATCTGTACTATCAAGGCACCACTCAGTTAAGGCTGTGTGAGGAACTACTAAACACACAATTTCCCAGCTTTCAGGAGGCTGAGTTTGTCTAAATTTGAAATTAAAAATGGGTGCAAAATGTCAACATCCAGTCTTTATTTTATGAATAAGGGAACATACTGATCAAGGACGGGTTTGTTTTGTCATGTTTTGTTTTTCTTGTGTTTGGGCAGTAGTAGCAGGAGAAAGACAGTTATCATTTTGGACTCAGTTTATTGTCTCCATATAGGCATCAAGTGTTATTTGAGATGATACAAAGTATCAGTTTTGGATGGTAAGCAGGACACAGAGAAGATGCCCCATGGAAGCTCAAATAATAACCACATCTGTGCTAATAAACCAGACCCTAGAACTCCACTAATGATAATGGGAAAAGTAGATATCCAGCCTACCTATGGGTTGAGTACATAGGTGTACACACCTATGTTTAGTCTAAGAATTAACCCCCAAAAGCTTGACAGCTATATCTGATGGCATTTAGACTGACATGAAACATGTGCAAAGCTTAGACTGTCTCCAGAGCCAAAGTAGAGCGCCACCTCCATTACTATAGCATTTCCATCCTTTTCCTATTTCAAGAGAAACTTGGAGGCCACAAAAAATATGCCATCTGCCAAACAATCATAATCAAACCCTGTTATAGTTTATGCTGTCCAGACCCTTCTGCCTTGCTGTGTCTGTAGCATCTGGGATCTCAAGTCCTTGTTTCTTCTTCAATCAGACTTCATTGGGACCATGGCCCAAACCATGAGCTGCTGCTGTAGGTCAACTCCTGTCTCCCTTGACATTATAACATCCCCCCACTACTATCTATTGACTTTTCTCTTTTCTCAGCAAACATTTAGATGTGCCAGGTTTTACTTCCCAACTTCTCACCCTTCCAGTTTTCATGCTTAGATTATGTTTTGCTCACATATAATAAAATTATCCTTGACTGAGCTAGCAAGATAAACTTTTTGGAAGGATTCCTTATTAGAGTTGGATGCTGTCAGAATGGAGAGATCCAACACTGCTAATAGAGCAGTTATGTTGGAGGAGTGCAGGGATTAGACTGGAAAATGTGTTACACTCTTAGTATTGTTCCTACATAGCATATCCCACTGCTGTTTCTGGAAATGGAACACCTGGATGGACCACTGGGCTGAGCTAGCAGGACATTTCTTTGAGATCTCTTTCCCAGACTACTGTGTATTTAGGTAGACTGTGCAGCTCACCTGAAAAATCATACAGTTTTGGTTTCTCAAATTGTAGACAACATACCTTCTAAGGAGATATATCAGAGGAAGAAGTCGCTGCCTTTTCACCCACCTCAAATGAATTCTTACTTCCCACTTGACCTGAGAACTACCACCCTCACAGGTCTGCTAGAACCTATCCTGTTTCTGTCAAAATAACCTAGACAGAAAAGACATTCCAGTTATCCCAAGCAACATAGTAGATGTCATCTATTGGATAAAGAGCTCTGTGATTGATAATACTGGCAGACAGGTTCAGAGGTGTGGTTTGATCCTCAGAGCTGCACAAAAGTCTGTTGCCATAAAGGAAAGAGATGGGAAGAATATTGTGATGTGAGAATGGGAGAACCTCCCAATGAAATGCCCCTACCCATGGAATGTATTTTACACTGCATTTCAAAGAAAAGTCTGCAAGTATAAAGCAATTTGGTTAACCAGAGAGACATTTCATTCTTAAACTAGAACAGGGCTGACATCCTTTATGTACTGAGGAAGGTGTGTAAAAATCAGCTCTCAGATTTAGCGTGTTTTGCTCTTTTTGGACACTGTTAAGGAGGTTTCTCAGAATACTACTGAATATGCCAAAATGGAGTAGTATATTCCATTTCTTGTTTCACCTTCAAATGGAAACTCACGCATTCTCATTCTTGAATTCCTTCATTTTTAAGTCAAGAAAGAAGCCTTCTGACCAGCTAGTATAATCAACTCTTATAATGACAAGGAGGCTCATAATGTCATTCTGTATCCATGAAGAAACTCTGTGAACTTTTTTTTTTTTTTCTTTCAGAGCATCTTTTTTAGAAATAAATCAGGGGGGTTTTTTTACAAAATTCTGGGAAGGAAAATCCCATACAGTGCTCTTACTATAAAAGAAGCAATGTGAAATAAAGCTGTCTGTCCTTTATAACCAAAAGGAAGTTAATAATTTGAAAATGTTAGATAATTTATTTTTCTTCTAAACTGAAGGCTCTGTAAGTTTTCAGGGAAGAATGCTTGATTCACTGTCAGAAACTGGAACAGAATCCACAAGTCGTGACTCAACCCTGTATTAAACCTAAGGAAATGAGAACTGTCCCTGAGGAAAACTTAAATTAAAATTAATTTCTAATGCACTCTAAAGGCCACAATTCTGTGGCTCTCTTCATCGCTGGATTGTAACTGATGATCTGTTCCAATTTGGAACAGAGACAAAATGACTATTATGTTTCCTAACAAGTCTTGAAATAAGCTTCCAGCTTTGAGGTGCTACAAGAAAATTATCTTCTCACATATAATTATTGTCTGGGGCCCTCACATTTTTGTCCCATTTCTCCGCTGATATCCCTTTGTGCCAAACTCTGATTTCTTAAGTAATTTGTGAGTACAGAGAGCCCAACACAGAAACTTAAGCATAGCCTTAGTATATACTCTCTAACACCCACCTGAATTCAAAGTTTAAAGTGAGGCTTTCTGACCACTGTATGATATATCACGAGAGTTAGACACCTAAGGACAAGGTCTGTCACTGTGAGTAGATGAACTTGTGAATCAGTAAAGAAAAAGTAAAGAGAAGATGAGTAAAGGCTAAATTCTGACATGCTCTTGGAGTTTAGAACTGGAGTAGAGACACAGCCTTCATTTGCAGCTCTGCCATGAACTGTGAGGGTGAGGCTTTTTCATAGAACCAGTCCTGCTTTTTCTGTAACACAGGAGGTTTCCCGTGGCCACAGCTCCTTTCACTTAGAATCCCTTGGTTAGCGTTCACATTTGGATCTGGAAGACTTAAGTCAAATCCATCAGGTCCTTTAAAATTGACCATTGAATAAGTCAGAGCTCTGCAAACCTGTTTAATCTGAGGTAATCCTAACCATGATGTGATACCTGGAGTGTAAAGAAATAAGAGAACATTATGAAAGAAAGGGTGGCACAGCTGAAAAACACATTGTAACTACATGGAAATACAGATTAATAGAGGGAAATTTTTAAACAACTTCTAAAAGATGTAGGAACTAAAAAAAAAAGGAATCAAATGTAGTTCTGAAAGTCTCAACACTTTTAAGTAGTTCCCATTTAGTAGAATAGGCAGCATGTGCAATGGTGTTACATAAATCTGCACTCAGTGGAAATAGAACATGAGTGTGTTCTAAGCAGATGGTACAAGAAGGTGAAGTCATAGAGGAGCATGGTTTCTCTAAGCCTAAAGACCCAAGTGAGCACAGTGGGAAAAGAGTGGTGAGGAATGCTAAAATTTTCAAAGACCAGATTGGACTGAGAGGGATCTAGTGTGTAAGGGTTGGCAAATCAAAGTCAGTCCTTCAAAAACCAAGCAGAACTTGCCCAGCAAGGGAAATCTTCCAGTCCATACTGAAGCTTACTAAAGATGACCAAGGCTCTAAGAACATAACTATGAAAAAAAAAAAAAATCAGAATAGGGAAAGATACCTGAGGCAGAATGGCCTTTGAAATTTCAGGCCAGATTTTGAAACATGTAAAATTATGGGTTGTGGTGATCAAAACAGTAGTCTTACTTGAACAAACAATCAGTGGTGTAACTTATCAATTGGTTACTTATGAAATAAAACACAACAGAAGCTGTAGCATATAGAACAGCACAGAGGACAAAGCTCTTCTTACTAACTCAGGTATTTATTTATGCGTGGGCCCTTGATTATTTACCTGAAAGCAAATGGGCATTTCAGATTGGTCAGATTTAGGCAGAACAGTGTTATTGATAGGTTGATCCAGAAAGAGTGAGACGCTACTGAGATGTTTGTTCATTAAATCAGGCAGTAGAAGCCAAAGCTGCTGATGTGGAACAGCAAATCAGCAATTATAGAAATAAAAATGTACTGGGTTTGTTGTAATGATTGACATAAAGGCACTGAAGTCAACCACCTGATCAAGGAAGAGAGGTGTACAAATAAAGGTGGGGAGTATTTCTATATGGTAATAAGTCATTAAACCAAGGACTTATGCTTCTGTTTAATATTTTGAATCTTTATTCCTTGATTAAAGCTATTTGACTATATGTTGTCTTCTAGTATATAGCCCTCAATGTCATCCTTCAACTAGTGCATCTCTATGTCTATTCAACAGAATCATTTGCCTGAGTTACTCTGTTCTCAGCACTTCTTTTTTCACTTCTTACTGCATTGAACACAAAGAAATAATTGTTCAAATTGCCATTGCCTAACATCATGCTGGCGATAACTGCATATGACTCCACAGTGCTGATGCTGGGGATGTGTCATGAGACACCTTGGGTGGGTCCATTTTAATTATATGCACAGAGCTCTGTGAAATTAAAGAGGTGAAAACTCCTGAAGTCAATCAGTAAATAAGATTTTTATATCCTCAGTGCAATTTGGAGAAGAGCTGCAGTTCAGAACAGCCAGTTCAGGCTACTCCTGCATGTGGAACTGACATATTTCTTCACCAAATTGTTACTGTAATGCCTGGTTTATAACTTATTTTGTAAACAGTAGGGTCATTATTGAATGCCGGTTTTTGGTTGGGTTTTTTGGTTTGGGTTGGTTTGGGGTTTTTGTGTGTGTGTGTGTTTTGTTTCTTTGTTTTTGTTGTTTGTTTGTTTGGTTTTTTAATACTATTGAATCAAGTGACTTGCAATGATTAACTTTAGAATGAAAATATGTCTGTTCCTACAGATTCTCCTTGAGAAAAGAGAGGGGTCTAGTTACTGAAGCCATAGGGACTGGAGTGAACTGAATGTGGTGTAAACTTTTCTTTTGACAAGGCTACAACTGGATATCAAGAATCACAAGAAAGTAAAAACAAAAAAAAAAGGGGAAAAAAAAGACAAAATTAATCAAAACTTTTTTGAGTTACCCATGTTAAAAAATACATTAATAGTAAGGAAATACAAAGGAATTGGGCAAGAAAAGCATTGTCTTTACAGGTGTGTTAATTGTAAAACTGACTGATTTAAACAGTGTGAAAGAAATAGAAAACAAACACAAAAGGTTTTCTAGAAATATAAATAAAAAGAGAATAAGAACAGAAATGCAGGGGATGTGAGGACAAGATCCAAAGTTTAATTGGGTACAAGCCAAAAACCACAATGTAAATATATAATAAAGGAAGTTATCATATCCAATATGGAAACAAATCCCAAAGAAAATAAGGCTTTCACAGTAGGAAAACATCTTGGCTCTTTGTCCCAGAATCCGAAAAAGGAAAGGCAGATATGTTGTTATATGAGTGTTTTTAGCAAATCTGTCAAACAGAGTGACAGCACGTGCACGGGGAATACTCAGCATGTTACCTGTAGTGAAATGCTGAGAAGGTGATCTGTGCAGATACCAGTTGGCAGTCTGGCCTCAGCAGCATACAAGGCTGTAAGAGTTTCTTTCTTTCATTCAAAAGAAAGAGGTAAACAGGAAATATAGTATGGCTGTGAAAGAGCAAGTGCACCTGTAGGATGCAGCAGAAGTTTTTGCCACTGGAGAGAGGGAAATATTGAAGCAAGATATTGCTAAAATACTAAGATGTAAAATAATGCAAGTCTGTGGGTTTTTTTTACTTGAGATCCATGGACTACTTCTAGGGACTGAACAAAAGAAAATGAGCTTTGCTTTCTAGAAGCCTTCAGCTGCTTCGAAGGGATCTCCAACTCTATTAAAAAACTTCTGGAAGGCCAGAAACTAAGAAATCTGCAGCCCATATCTATATACAATTTTGGCCATCCATATTCAGAGCAGAGAAGTTCAAACTAGATCACTTGCAGAGGTGGGCCACAGGATAATGAAGCAAACAATTCTTTTCTTATGAGGAAAGACAAACTGACTCAGCTTGTTTAACTCCAGCAAAGTAGGGGGCTGCAAAAGTATGTGCTGTCTGCCAGTACATCAGTGTGTGATCACTGGGGAGGCAAAACCAATTTTTAAGCAGACAGGACAGTGTGGGCAGAACCAAATATGAATGTATTGCTCCCAAATATTTTAGGCTGAAAACAAGAAGGGTTGTGACTAGTTGAGGAGTGAGATTCTGTGACACTTTCCCATTAGAAGCACCAGAGGAGAGGCAAACACAGCAATGGAGATGGAGTCTGGCATGCTTTTGGACAGGATTATGTGACCTTTGTTCCATGATAGCAGGGCTGTAATGACTCAAGGGATCGATTTCCCTCAGATATTTTATATTCCTTTAATTTGCCTCACTGCACACTGGTTTTTTAATCCCATAACCTGTCAGACTGAAAAATCCTAGTACCATCAAGGTTAAGGCAGATGTTTTGCTACTCCAGGATAAAAAATGCTCCCTCTGTGTTTAAGGTATATGCAAAGCTTCAAAGGCTACTTTTACATTTCCACAAAACACTGCACCTCCCTGAGGTCCAAGAAAGAATAAAGTTCAACTGGCATGGTTGGTTGGGTGCTAGTAGTTATGACAAAGGCTTACTGTAGCTTTACATGAAATTGCTTAGCCAGAAGGATTATATATGGCTTTGAAACTTTATGGCCTGATAAATCTATTCATAATGAGTTGTGTTTTACTCCATGACTAGATCTATAGGGTGAATGAGATCAGATGAGGAGTAGATGTGTTAGAATTCAGTTCTCAACAAAAAGGTGTGTAGGCATCATCCGTACACGTGAATCTGATCTATCAAATTCCAAAATACAAGCACATGTGGGGAGTGAAATGTGCAAAGACTACACAGTGCTGTGAGAATACAGATGTTTAAGGTATGCCCTCTATTAGAAGTTTCACAATAGACACCAAAATGAGCAAACTATACTCTTCCTGGCTGATGACCAATCATAGCTGATGAGGAGTCCTGCTCCTTAGCAAAATGTAACCTGCTCATCCCAAAACTTTGCTAGAAAGTTGTTTCATAACCAGTTTATAAACTGGA
>JANHGN010027343.1:133788-144881 GCA_024605025.1 Megaceryle maxima
TGCTCCTTAGCAAAATGTAACCTGCTCATCCCAAAACTTTGCTAGAAAGTTGTTTCATAACCAGTTTATAAACTGGAAGACAGAGCTAATCCATGCCACTCCAGAATGCCGTGGACATTGGCAGATGTCACAGGCTGTGTAGCTAAGACCTCCCAAACCCATTAGGCCTGTTGTACATTCATGCCTCCAGAAATCCAGAAAAGACATAGTGATTCAGACAGATCCACCAGACCTGCCTCCCAAACCAGAAAAGATTACATGGTTGGTGAAAGGCAGAGAATAAATATCAGACTAGAAGGCGGCCAGTTCACCAGGGTCCTTCCCTGCTTTTCTTTGTATTGGTGCCAACATCAAGGATACACTGTCATGGGTATAGCACAATCATAATATAAAACCTAATCCCTGCACCAAGTGTTTATTAATGAGATGGGAGAAACTAATGCTACAAAGATAATAGTAACAATAACAGAAAGTAGGACTTTGTCAAATGCATGCTTTTTAGAACATTTTTAGCATCTGTTCACTTGAAAAATCAATTCATTAGAGCTGTCAAATTTTGAAACATTAGTCAAAATCAGCAAGAACTTTACAAGCTTGCAGGAGACAAACAACAAGCTTTTCTGTGTCATATTTTGACCTGGTCTGTTAATGCCTCAAAAAGCATGGCTGTGTGGCCCCTTGTAATACATGAACCATACTGCAGTCCCTCACACTGCTCCTTTGTGCGGTTTTTAGTTTCAGGGCTCATATTTGCAGTACAGTTATATGGTGACATATCACTCTGCCCATAAAATAAGTTTCCAACCTATTACCACAAGTCACACTTTTCTGGGAAGTTTTCTGTGATAAAAATAAAGATTTCTCTTGCTTTACTATTTCTCTAGTCTCATACAGACAGTTAACTGGGGATGAATACCCCACAGCTTTCCCATTTCTCAAGGTTAGCAGTAGAATTTATAACTGGGTTTTAATTTGAAGCCATTCATTATTTCATCTCTCTTTTTCAATTGCCTTCTTTCATATTTTGTTACCTTGCTCTTTCCTAATGCAGCCTAACAGCATCCTTGTGGTTTTGCCCAAAACTGAGCACTGAACAGATGTTTTCTTTGAGCTGTGCTCAGTCATATCCAGGCCCTTTCCCTCAATAATTACAGTTAATTTTATGAATTCTCAGTGCATATTAATAGGGGAAATTGTTCCATAAAATATACATAACATTACACTGAATGCTCTTTGACAATGCACTGCTCAATTACAGAGATGCATTACATCATCCTGAAGTTCCATGTAATTTTCTTTATGCTTGATTAGATTGAAAGAGTGTGCCAGGAGGAGAGGGGGAATGGACTATAGGTTTCTATAAACCCCTAAAGCACATTATACCCTACAGTCAGAAATGTCTCTCACCCTAATATTCCCCTTTACTTTTGGGTTGTTTCTACATGTTTTACCATCTAGCATGATGGAAAGGAGCTAGTTGCCTTAAAAATAATATTTTTCCCTTCTCTACCCTGCGGTAAAAATGCAGGTCCACTATAGTTATAGGCAGACCAAAACACTGACTATAACTATGGCATTGACTGTCATAAAACAAATTTAGCCTGCGACTTCATCCCAGGGCCAGACAGAGGAAGGGAATGGGCAGGAAAGGAAAATGGCCATGATTAAGTACAAATCACCAGAGCAATTAGAGAACGTGACCAGACTATAAAAAGCATGAGGAGACATCTCTCAGCCCAATGAATTCACGGGGGTTTTTCCTACCTACAAGAGCCTGTTTTTGATATCTGCCATCTTCTTTCCTCCTGCTTTATTTAAGGAAGGCTGGCTAGGCGTAAAGAGCTACAGAGGCAAATAGCCTGGTCATTGTAAACAGGCCATGTATCTAGCAGCTGGAACCCACAGTGGGGGGCAGAGAGGCAGCTCTCCAAGGACTGTGATGCACCCTGAAACCAACAGGAGAGAATCTCTCTGCTGTCTGACTTGTAAACAACTCTTGCTTACAGCTCTCTCTCCTTATTGGCTGATTTGTTGAAAGAAATTCCTGTCTTGTTTCTGTTGGTCTCAGTTACCAAATAGGACTCTAGAGGAGAGGTGGCTCTCTTGCAGTCATGCAGAAATTTGCTCTATAAACCTGGAATCATCATTTACATCAAATAGCCCTCTAGGGTAACTCAGTCCAGACCATGCAGGCAGTCATTAAGCAGGACTGAATTCTGTACAAAGTCTTATGAAAAATGAACTCTGTTTAACACAATAAAAATTAGATTAATGGTATTTCAGACAAAAGAAGAAAGGACTTGCTGTAAAGGATAAGAGTGAAGCTAAGGGATTATATAATGCAGAGGTGTTCTGTAAAACGGATGGAGACAGACCATCTGACAATCACCTGTGGTCATGTTTTTCAAGGGTCTGTGTCCTAGGAGTGAGCCACAGGCCATACGAATTGTCCTAGCAAGGCACTCCCTGATGTCATTCCCAAGAGCCACGCAGGCATCATGACTGGAAGCTAACGCATCAGTCTACCTCAGGTCTGATGTCACCTGTGACCTAAATTTGATCAAATGTTCTGTCAAGTGATAGGAGTAACTTCATGTATGGGAAGAAATGCCAATTGCTTCAAAATTACATTTTGTAACAGTAAGTTTTCATCATGTGACAGAGGATGCTCACTTAGGGGTCATGGGGCAGATAAAAGCCCTGTTACATCAATGGACATCTACCTGTATGTAGCCAAACTGCAGGTACCTTATTAGGATGTTATCACATGACAGAATACATTGGTTTTGTGGATGTTTATGGATATATATGACCTGAGAGTGGAAGGCTTGAGGTTCAAGGTCTCCAGCTGCCTCTGCAAGATGTAGTGTGAAACAATTTGGGTAACATTTGGAGTACCGTGGGCATCAAGGTCACTTTTTTTTTTTGTGAAACATACAACTAATACTAAGTATAGTCCTTGTTGAATGATGTAACCATTTAAGGATGCTGTTGCAATCATGCTCATCTCTAAAGTGAAGAGAAATAAGACCAACGGCCTGATGCTGTAAAACTACCCACCAAAGGGCACGTGGCTGCATTCAACTTGAGTGCATTATGTTATAGGTTTTGTTTTCTCATAAATATTAATAATGATCCTTTAGCATTTTTCATCTAAGAATCCCAAAGCAGTTGACAAGTACAAATTACCAAAGCTTTGCAATACCCAGAAAGGGAGGGTAAGTGCCGCATCAGGTTAACAGTCAGGAATAAAATGGAGGTTAACTGACTTGTACAGGGTCAGGCAGCGAGTCAGAATGGGAGCTGGAAAGTGGAACCCAGGAGTTAGTGTTCTGCTGCTGCTGCTGCTGAATATACACAAGAACAGGCAGCCAGGGAGTTGCCTGAACAACATCTGCTACAGCTGGTGCTGTAACAGTCTCACAGCCCCTCGTCTCCGTGCATGGGGCCCTCAAAAGCTGAATCACACACATACTTTCAGCCCATATGCTCAGGTGCTGAGAACATCCCAGAGAGCTTCTTCATGTGCTGTGGAGAGGATTCCTCTGGGCTGATGAATGTGGAGAAGGATGTTCTACAGTGTGTGAGTTCAGTATGAAAGGGGAGTAGGCACTGCTGGACTCCATTTTCTGCATTTCCAGCAACTTCTTCAGGGGAGTTTCTCTGCTCTGAAGGCCCTTCAAGTTAGGAAGAGGTGCTAGATGGGGGTTTTTTTGGAGATACCCTGAATCAGTAACAACAACAATATTTTAATGTTTCTTGATTTCCTCTTAAGTTGCTGAAATTACAAACATTTCATTGGTCTGAAATGTGGACAAAATGTGGTTTCCATTTCAGAGATAAGTAAACTGAGGCTAAGGAAGTGCATCTGTAGGAGACCTAAGGACAGAAAATCCTTCCCTGACACTTGCCTTAGTGGCTGCAGGGAAGTTCTATACATGTACATAATAAAAATTTGAAATACTCTTCACTGATCTATCCAGAGAATGCTTGTCACTGTGCTGATTCCCTAGATTATGAGCAATTACAAACGAATCTGCTGAGACATTACCCTGGAGACTGACACTAAAGTCACTGCCTAAAAAGCAGCACAATAAAGATTATTACCATAATTACCAGACTAGCCAAGCTATTACTAAAACTAAATCCATAGCTGAAATCATTGATGGTTCTACAGCTCCGAAGTTCCTGCCCTAAGCTAATGTGTTTTATTTCACAGCTGTAGAGGGCCTCAAATGTGTGCATGGCCTGTTACCATGGCCAGCTGATAGTTAGTACCCTGTTACACAAAGATACATTGATAGCTTCGGCATAAGGGCTCGCTGAGACCTGATATGAAAATATCCTTCATCTACAGGGTTTTTTTCTCACTGTAAGTGGAGTTTGTTCCTGTCCCATGTATAGTCTAGGCAGTGGTGCTTTCCTCCTACTGTCCAATGGGCAGTGGGAAATGATCTTCCACTCTGCATGTCATCCCAGAATAAATCCTGCCTGAGTCAGACATAAATCAGTAGATGATTCCTGTGGCACAACGGTTCCATGTTGCTCACCCTATGCTGATACACTGTAGGGCACAATGCCACCATCCAGCTCTTAAGATGTGAATAAACTACCAGGAATAATTTACAGATAAATTTAAATACTGCTGACTTAGGGGAAATAAAATCACTGAAGCAGTGAATGATGCTGGCGGGCTTGAAGCCAAAGTCACATTTGCTTTTGTTCTACTCTGACATGGGGTGTAATTGGGTTACAGCTACAATTTTGAAATAAACTTTTTTTTTTTTTTTTTTTTTAAGGTGAAGAGCACAAAAACATTTCTGACAGTGTCAAGTAGAGTGTGAAGAACACTAATTGTTCAACAAGAATCAGGTACCTTCTGGGCACTCAGCTAGGCAGAGGTCATTAAGTCCAGAAAGATACTAACACAGAAAAAGAAGTCTTCCAGAATGAGTGTACAAATAGTATTTTAATAAGCTTTGGATTAAGCAATAACCACAAAATTAGAACATATAGAATTTATAAACTGGTATTTGGTCCACGGAGGGCAATGGGATCCACCAGTGATGGCTGCCTGAAACTTTCAGAAGGAAACGGACAGAAGGCACCTCCGCACAACCCGCGGGTGGGGATGGGGGTTCGGTGGTTGAGTCCCTGCCAGCCCCTCTCGGCCGCTCCTCCCTCGTTGTCTCCCGGCTCCGGCCCTTCAGGCACAACCTGCTCCCGCCCGGGCTCTCCGCGGCCGCAGCCCCTGCGGGAAATGTCAGCCCGCTGCAGCGTGGGGCCCTTCCCGGGCTGCAGGGCGGGTCTCTGCTCCAGCGGGGACTCTGCAGGGGATCCATCCCTGCTCCGGGCCGGCAGCGCCTCCTGCCCCCTCCTGCTGCTGCGGCCTCGGGCTCCCTCTGCTGCTGCTGCTCCCTCCTCAGCTTCCTCCTCCTCTGCCAGGGCCGCCTTCAGCCCTTTCTGGAGCCTGTTTTCCCCCCGACTGCCCCCGCTTGGCTGAGGGGCTCAGCTGTGCCTCGCGGTGGGGCCGGTGGAGCCGCCTGAGAGCGGCCGGAACCGGCTGTGTCCGGCCCGGGGCAGCCCCGGCCTCTCCCTGCGGAGGCCGCCCTGAGGCAGCGCGTCCTCTCGGGCGCGCTGTGGTGCCTCACAGCAGAGCCGAGCTGGGCGCTGCTCGGCAGTACTGGGCACTCACTGGGCGCATCACAGGCAGCTGGTGCAGCTCTAGAAAGCTGAACTCTCCCTGAGGTAAGCGGGACAGCAGCAGGTGGCAGAAACACAAAGTAGAGATGAGAAATGAATGCGTTTAAAGGCTCTTGGCCTTTGCAGTTTTAGGAATAGATTTTGAGCACAGTTGCAAATGTATTTTGGGTTGTCTGGTTTGGGGATTCTTGGTTTTGCCAGGTGTCATGTATCGCCGTGCTCTCTCTGAAGGAGCCAAGTTAGGCCCAGCTGTATTGCCTCTTGGAGCCTGTCCATCACTGCTGGTGACAGCTTTGGAGGATTTCACTTTGACATTTACTTGGCTCCTTCTGTCTGTACCATTAACACACTTCTGGTGCCTCCCTAAGAGGAACACAGGGTATTGAAAATGCATTTAAATTACCTGTTTCAGCCATAAAACTTTATTAACAAAGAATGAATTTCTGTCATAGGGGAACACCAGTGGTTTCTTCAAAGGTATGCTGTGCCCTTGGTCCTCCAGTCTGGCAGACTGAGCGGCTCATTGTGTGCCTGGTGGCACTTCTGTTAACCTTGCAAGCAATTGCAAAAGGTGTTGAATTCCTGTATTCCCCTGCACAGCCATTATTTATTAATGTATTAGACCTTCACTCACTATATATTCTTGGATTTATCTTGAAATGAGATATACGGACACTCAGCCTGTTCATCTAGCTACTGAAAGTCGATAAAACACCGTAACTTGAAGAGGGAAGAAAGTTGCGTATTACAAGGTCTGAATCTTAGTCTGTCCGAGGCTGCAGATGGTTCAGTGGGATTGGAACTGTGATTATCCCAAGAGAACTGGTAGGTGAGGCTAGACTTCATCCTTTTAGTTGTTTAATATCTCAGAGCCGGAAGACTGTATTTTAGAATGAAAGGTAAATGTATAAATATTTAAAGCAGACCAAGGAGGATTCATTGTGATGCTTTGAAGGCGGTAGCTCTGTTTTGCTAAGGAGTTGCTGCAGAAATGTATTAGCTTCCCCCCAGTAAAAATGTTTTCGTTTGGTTTTGTTTGTTTGTTTGTTTTCTAGGACAAACTCTGTATCTCTTTGTAGTGTAAAACGCAGTGTGTCCTCAGGGTAGGAAGGAGCAAGCAACAATATGAAAAAAAAAAAAAGCAGTGGGCAGTCACAAGATAAATTTCAAAATCTTTTAACACTGGCAAACCTTGGAGGCAAAAACCACTAAATTGTCTTCTGTGTCATATCCCAGGAGAATGTTTTCTCCTTTGGTGTGTTGAATCTGTGTGTTTGCTTGTGTATTAAAATTACTGCTTGGTCTGCAGTGTAAAGATAACATAAAATGAGTCCTAAATACTAGATACAGGTTTACAGCCTAAGATGCTCTCCAGGACTGTCATCACTTCTGGGCTGTGGTTGTGATGAGATGTAATGTTTTATGCTCTGCAGCTTATGGACAAAGCTACGGCTAAAGGGATTTAGAGAAGCTGACCAGCAGATGTAGGCTAAGAGACTGCTAGAGCAACGCAGAGCAAGTAATGAGGTATTGCCAAGGAAGAGAAAAACAGTACAGAGGGACGGGATTAAAAATGTGGGTCAGTGCCTTGCAAAGTCTACCCTGCCTTGCTCTGGCAAAAGCTCTGCTAGGGACTGAGGCTCACAGGGGCTCGGGAACTGAGGTGAGCAGTTACCAGGCTTTCATGGGGAAGAGGACGGGGAGCCAGACACAGCCCTTGGCAGACAGAAATTGTTCAGATTCCTTCACTAAGGTCACAGCAGCCACTGTGTGCTGGATGAAGTTCCTTTGCCTCTGTATTCATAGTGTCAAAACCGCTTGCTTCAGTGAGGTGGCAAGAGGTAAGACTCAAAACATGACAGCATCCAAGGGTGGCTATCTTTGATGTGGTCCTGGATAACCAAAAGTAACTTGTTTTTCCGTGTGATGATATTACCTGTGAGATTTTTGCCAGTGTCCCCCTTTCCACTCCCACATCCTGGAAGGTCACAACACTGAGGAAATTAATTTTTGCCCAAGCAGGGCTCTCTGCCTAGTTTGACATCCCATGTTTCATGTACCAGAGATGATTTTTACATCATTCATTAGGAAAAAGTGCTCCCAGAAGTGGGACAGGTGTGTTGACAGCACCTGTGGTCATCAAAATGGGATGTGCTGGCAGATATCAGTTGAGTCATGTGACATTTGGGAACGGTGCAGGGAGGGAGAGGGATCCTTGCTTTCACCATAGGTACATCTCTTTACTCTGTGAGCCATTGGCTGTGTTATTGCAGGGTTTCATTTGTGATTAATGAGTTTTTATCTGCACCATTAGAAAATCCACCATAGTTGTTAGTCACCAGATAACATTCATCTCCTACTCAGTTCCTGCTTTTGGCTGTAATCAGACACAGAGGTGATAAGCACTGGAAAGCAATGGATAGTTTCAATTAAGGCTGTATAAAGAGACCAGTGACTCTACAAAAGCACCTGTATATGTTTGGTATGCATAGGGTTAGTGCAAGGAAATTCATATTCCAAGACTGTAACCTGGCTCCAGATTAAACAATATGTCCTGCAAAGGAAATTACCAAGACATTGTGTGTTAAGAACATGGAACATCTTTTTTTAACCAATTTTGAGTGCCACCCTCACACTGCAGGACTGTCTCAACAAGATATTACACCTCCTTTAATTGAGGTTTTGTTACCACAGTTGCTCCTTGAAATTTCTAGGAGATGCTGGTCCTGTAGCCTGTGTAAATTTGTACTTCCTGAAGTCTGTTCTTCAGCTGAGCTCTGGATTTGTGTACAGATTACCTGTGTAACTCAAGGAAAGCAGCATTATTTTAGGTATGGCCTGGTATCACCCAGGAGAATTATGAAGATATTGGAATTAATTACTTGGGTTATTATTAACAAGATTCAAATAGAAACCTTCAGATAGAAGTATTCATTTAAGGGAAACATAAATGTTGCTCCCCTCTGCTGTTTTGGATCCTGCCTCTGTTGAGTGTTTCAAAATTACATGAATCACAAGAGAACTGTGATACTGCACTGAGAGACTCTACATGAAGTTACATCTTGGCTCTCTGCAGAAATAAATTACTGAAACCTTGCGCTTTAAGAATGCTTATGGACAGACATCAGACTGATACCAGAAAGTTAAAAAAATCATTTTAAAAAAAATGTGATTAGAGTCAGGCAGATTCTTTGAATTTTCTTGTCTTCAGTTGTGTCGACAATATCACGTAAGACAGGATGGTGCAACTGTAAAGTTTCTGGCATGTATTTGTGTGGGGTGATCCTTGCCTACAGTTTCAGTTCCTCCTTTAGATTTTTTGCCTTTTGTCATCAGCAGGCATATAATAACATTGGGCAGGTTAGCAAACCTTCTGTCTAATATTTGTCAGGCTGTGGAAGGCATCAGGACATGACCATACAGAGGTTTGCTAGGTCTTCACCAGCAGTAGGATTTTAAGAAATTTTAACATGGACACATAGAATAAATGGAATAGTTTCATTTTGACAACAAGTTATATAGAAATCAGCAGCTCATTCTGAATGTAGACATGTCTGCTGGCCATACCTCACTCTTCTGTACTGTTCTTTCTTAGATCATTACATGTAAGACGGTAGAGATCTCACTCAACTTAGGTGACACCTCTCACTGTAAATGTGCATTAAAGTTAATAGGATTACAGAGACACCATAACACTGAGTGTGCATAAAGATGCCTGCCACTTTCTGGCTTTAAATAGTTTTCAGGTCCCCTTAGCAACAGGGTTTTTCATGTGCAACAAAGTGTTTTTAATGAGTGATAATCATCAGACATTGATGCCCATGCTGAAGAGTTAACATTAATGCCCTCTTCTTGCTGCAGCTGTTATTCAGAGATTGGCTCACATTGTATAATTAGATTGAACAATCCTCTTACATACTTCTTTTTAATATTTTCCTTGAGGGTGAATGAAAGGATTTGCTTAGAAAATAATTTGTCATTTATTTTTCCTTCAGACTGGTTTAGCTTTGAAAACAGACAGTTACAAATCAGTGGTGATACTGATGGAAAAACTTCACTCTTGTTAACAGTTTGCAGTGGTGTGCCATCCCACAAACCCATTGAATGATCCCCACTTGTTAACTGAATCTCTGCATTTTAAATTAAAGTCTTTTCCAGTTGTGATTAGCTTTTTTCAGCACCCAGTGGCTTATTCATTCTTAAGTAACCATTCTTATGGTCATTCTTAAAGACCTAAATTCTGTTGCCAGCCAATTTGATCCAGAGCTTTATTTAGCCAAAAATATCCACAAACCTCTCTATTTTCCTAACACTTCTCTTCCTCCAGTTTAAGGTAAAACATTCTTCCTAGTCTTTAATTGTCAGTTGCCTCCTAGAACAACAACTGCAGATATTTTTTAAAAGAAATAGTTAATGATGGCAGGGAGGAGAGGAATGAAATTTCATGTTCTCCTACCAGGGGGCAGTGAAGCATCTGAAGTTTTTAACCTTGACTTTGAAATGGCTTTGTAATTATGCCTTCTCAAGACAATATGTTTGAAAGTCTGCTCATCACTGGCTGAATGGGAGAAGGAATCTTATCATTCATGATGGCTGATAGCTCTTTTGTCAGATCAAAATTTAAGAATAATCTTTCACCACCAGCTGTAGCACAGCCATCATCCTTTCTGCCTTCTCAGTGGGTACCAGTGAGATTACAGTCAGTTTGCACATGACAAACCAAAAATAACCCCAGCAGTCTGTTAAAATTTAACTCCCCCAAAGGATTACATCCTAACAAGATCTGCAGCCTAGTGCAGTTCAGCCGATCAATGGGAGGTGAATCATATCCGTTATTTTTTTTAAGTTTTCAAAAATCTCAATCGGAAAAGAATTGTGTTGTGAATAGGGAATGATGTGTGGTGGTGTAATACCCAGCACAGATTGCACAGTAAAGTTTTTGCAGGATTAAAGCACCAGGCCTTCAAAACTGCCACGGTAAAATTCAAAACTAATTCTTTATCCTAATAAAACTTAACTAAATCCTGTCTGCTTCCACGTCTTTCACTGTTCTGGAAGATTTCTCCTGTTCTTTACATACCTGTCTGTTGGAAAGCATTAACTAAAGGGCACCTCAATTTGCTTGTCTGTATTCCAAGCTATTATAATGTAAATGTTTTCTTTACAGTTGTAAGGTCTCCCTTTACATTTTTCTTTAAGTCTTCTGTCATTCACCAGAGACATAGGTACTCAGAATTGGTGGGGTAAACATTCTTGAGCTGACAGTCGATAGACTGAAAAAAAAAAAAAAAAAAAAAGCAAAAACAAAAAACCTCCAAGAACAAAAACCACCCGCCTTGAACGCCCTGCGTTCCGCGCCACGGGCCCGGGTATCCGGGGCCACCTGCCCC
>JANHGN010027343.1:157961-220677 GCA_024605025.1 Megaceryle maxima
GCTCTTCAGGATAACTTTAAAGAGACACAGCACTTTATGCTGACTGAGGCTTAGCCAGACCTAGCATGGGGCTGTCCAATCCCTCAAAAGCCACCATATTCCTTGTTCCACAAGGAATTCTGCTACAGTCTGGAACTTACACATACAAGAAACTAATCAGGATTTGAGACACAATACTGCAAATTACATACGGTGTAATGGGCAGGGAAGAATTATATAAAATGATAGCAAAGATTATTCTAACTGAGGAAGCAAATTCAGAACCTCATTTGGCATACCTGATTTACACTTTTGAAGTCTGGGCTGCCACCTGCTGCATCACTGTTGACTAGGAATTTTAGGCTTAATAGGACTCAATTTTCATTACTAAACCTTGACTTTTACTCTGTTTCTTTCTTCTAACCCTTGGTGCCCTATGTGCCATGGATAGTATCATTGTAACTGAGTAAATTCAGACTTCCTCCCTTTCTGTCCCTTGATTTTCCAGGTCAGTGTTAGTCTCCCCACTGCTCACCCTCTGTGATTTCAGAAATCTCATTCCCTGTGATTTGCCCATTATGATTTTACAGCAGGGTCGAATGCTGGACACACACTGCTCCCTCTAAAAGATGAAATTAAACAGTATGGAGTCAGTTACTGCCCTGTTGCCATAGGACAATATAGACTCAGCAGCTGCCAAGCACATCAGGGTCTTTATGTTTGCCACAGTATGGGCCCAGATGGTAGATATGCCCACAATATGGAGATAAGCAGCAAGGTGAAGATGTACTTTGTTACCATCTCTGTTGAGCATGTAGCATCTTCCATAGAAAGAAAACACAAGAAGACTTTCCGGCTTCATAAACACCAAGATCCAAACCAGAAGAGGCTGCAGGGAAATTGGCAGGTTGCATAGCATGAAAAGAGATTAGAATTTATTAAATGCTCTGAACATGGCCATCATTTCAGATGCTAAGGGAAGATTGCTGAGATGTCATTTGATAACTTGCATGTGTGTTTATCCTTCAGAAATAGTGCAGTAGGAAGATAGCTGACCCTTCCAAGATGTATTGCAATTAGGTGTCCCAACATAAGCTTTTCATTCCACACCCAAGAGTACTGGAGGAAGAAGACAGAGCCTGGATCTGTGGGCTCTGTGGTTTTTGGGCTTTAGTTCCTGCTCAGCAGTTCTTCTGGGTGCTCTTCTGAGCTGCATTCATTCACTTCCTGCAGCTGGGGATTCGGACCACATTCCTTGCTCAGATTTGCCCTCAAAATTATTCGTGGTGATTTGTGATCCCCAGTATCAACGTCTTCACCCTTCCACCCTATTTTTACTTTTTTCTTTTTTGTCCTGCATGATCTGTTTGTTTTCATAGGTGGGCTCTCACTTGGAGTGGTGGGGCTTGCAGCATGTGCTGTGCTGCACAGAATGATCCAGCAAGCAGCACCCCTTGTCTGTTAGTGCCAACATTTGGGTTTCTTAGTGACCAAGAAAAAGTCTTTTTGTTGCTATGAGATTCCTTTTCTTGCATATCAAATACATGGGTGCGATCACCCGAACATCACCTGCTTTGAGTTTGTTTCATGGGGAAGGAAACCAGGAGAGAGAAGAATCCCCTTGCTCTATGGAGCACTGATACCCTCTAGTGGTAAAACCGCAGGAGTTTTTAGGCAAAAAGTGATGATTTCACCTACTTTCTTCTATCTTCCTCTTGGACAAAAATCTGCACATCATCTTTAATTGACAGTGCTGTTCTGTTGATTGATATCTTAAATTCATGCCTTTAGTTTAAGTAGCTGATGATGTAATTTCCTTGGACTGTTTTCAGTGTGTTTTGCCCTTCATTAAATCATTTAAATGATACTTGTGAGCTGAATGGTGACCTAATTTTCACATGATGTAAAGAAATGGCTGTAATGGAAAGCATCAAGTAGCAGCAGCTCAAGGCTTTAAGTGGAGAATTAGTGATGGCAGCACTGTAATGGCTGTAACGTGGCAGTTCATAGGTGGTTTATAGCTAAGCAAAGGAATCATGTTGTCATAGTTGAGTTTGTACCAGTTTGCTCATAGAGGTGCAGGGCAGCTGGACTGTCTGTCTTGGGAAGCCACTGAGCCACTGGCTTTAGAACTGTAAGGTGGGAACAGCAAGATGTGGTGTGACAAAGCAAGCTTGGGGGCATGGCAGGAACATGGCAGAATTGCTAAGTTAACCAATGAATGTCTTGAGCAGCAGGAGGGTGGTTATAATAGCTAGATGGTAAAAGACACATTCTGGACCCAAAATCTGTTTCCAACCAACAACATAACCCTTGCTCTAAAGCATGGCTGGTGAGTGTGATAAACTTGTCAAAGGCATCTGGAATTATTTAGCATGAGTAAACACATTTGTATCTATTCTAACCTTGCTCAAAATGGCTGATCTGACCTTCCTGCGGCGTAGGAAACTTCAATCTCAATAGCTAACGTCAGGAAAGCCACAGCAAAGTAGTCCTTCAGGATTTGCTGTGAACTGTTTCACTGTTGCCTGTTTGTTGAATGCTGTTTGGTGCTGTTTAGGAGGAAATTCCCCCCGAAAAGGCATCGGGAGCCATCTGGAGCTCACCTCTTTCCTTTTACTCCATCTGCAGAAATGTTGCAGATTCTCAGAACACACTCCTGTAGCTGAGGGTTTCCCTATATGTGAAGGAAACAAACCCCCAAGACGGGTTAGGTGATACATGTCTGAGATGAGGCTCCCTTCCCCCTGGTCCTTGCTCACTGCCTCCACACTGCAGGACTCTGCTCTTTTTACCCAGTGAAAAAGAGTGGAGTTCTATTCAACAAGAAATGAAATCACACTTTAGGCATCAGATTGAAATTCCAAACAAGTAGTACACACTAAACATGAGTTTGATGCTTAACAAGCTTTTTTTTTTTCCCCCTGGATGATTTCAGTGCGTAATGCCTATCATTTCTGTGATGTACCCTGGCTATGAAAGAAAAGGAAACAGAGCTTTTATGGAGACATCCTTCCAGTTTACTCACTAAGCTCTGAAATATTTCCATGGCCACCTGCCCCTCTGTTCCCATGGATCAGGTTTTGGGAGTACATTAAAATGCCCAGGATCCGGGTACATGAAGTGCTAGTGTATGAGCTTCCCCTATTCTGCTTCACAGTACTTACAAGACTCCCTTGATTTTTCTTACCTCTTTACATATAAAAGATTTTCAATGACTTGAACCTGGGAATAGTTTTACAAAGCAGATCAACGTGACTTTAGATTGGACTGAATTGGATTTGCCAGCAATGTGAGTTAAATTTTCTGTCAAATCTCTGTGTTCTGGAGCCTCACAGACAATAGCACAGGGGCAGTGATTTATCATGCACTGCATTTATTGGAGAGCAGAACTTTACCCTCTCTATTGTTTCTCTTTCAAACCTTTTTCTTTCTTTTCATCTGCATAGGAATGAGTGCAAAAATGGAAAGAAAAATAAATGCAGTGCAGTTTTCAAAGGGAAGGTTGGTCCTGGTGCTGCATTGTACTGAAGTGTTTACTGTTTCTCAGTTCTCAGAATGTACCAAGTAGATTTATTCACTGTAACTGCAGTGCTGTTTTCTGAAGTGCACAGCACATCAGCTTGGAATAAACCTCCTGAGCACTACAGTCCTCTATCATACCATGCAAACCTTTCCCAAAATGACGTGTCACCTGTTTTCTTCCTGAAGAATGCAAACAAGTTAATAAATGTCTGTCCCAGCACCATTCTGGTTTAGGATCTTGCCATGATTTCTTGGCTTCAGGCCCCCCTGGCAAGGTTGAGAACTTTGATCTTCATGAGAGCCCACCTTACTGCTCACTGATGGCAAGTAGCCATCCCCTGAAGGTCTCCACCTAGGTTTTTATAGGCAACATCCCCAGTGTGAATGCAGAGAGGGGTAACAATGCTATATGTTATTTTTTTCCTTTTATTTTGCTCCAGGTTTCTGATTGTCTTGGGGTGTTTGATCTTAGCTGTCCTGACAACTTTCAAGGAGTATGAAACTGTTTCAGGAGACTGGCTCCTCTTGCTGGTAAGCTGACTGTCTGCTGCACCACTATGGTCATGTCCTTGAATTGAAATCAGCCCCATCAGCAGTGATGAGAACTTACTCCCAGCTCTGCATGCAGTCAGATTTCTTCTGTTGGTCTTGGATCAGTGACCACTTATCTATTGGAGAGTTCCTGATCCATTGTCAACACCGACTGAGTAAAAGGGAAGAAAGGAGAGAGAAAAGCCTGAGACTTTTAAATAATGGCATCTCAGCATTTGCCTAACAGTTCTTCCATTGAAGTATCAATACATTTCCTATTGACCATTCCAGACCTGAGCACATTTGAAAACTTTCTTTGGTTCATTCTACATTATTCTACCAATCCCAGCATTTCTTTAAAGGGGCATCATCAGAGTTGGACTCATCCTTATGCCAAATAGCAGCATAACTGAAATTGTTGCAAGTAGTGCTTCCAGTGACTATCCAGGAGAGAAAGTGTATTTTCAACAGATGTATTCCTCTCTGTTTCCAGCATGCTTGTTTTATAAATGCTGGAGTTCATGCTCAAGACTGTGTTTCTGTAGGCGTCCCCTTTGGCAGAAGAAGAAAAAAACTGCAGTATAAACATGATGTATTCATCATTTTATGAAAATGACCCTAACAAAAAACTTCCTCTGCTCCCATAGCTGTCATGAAATGGAGAACACAATCTCTCCCTTAACCTGGCCTTCTAGAAAAGCATCCCTAGGGAAATTGCATGGCAGGCATAGTTGTGGGATCTCAATTTTCATTTTCCCTTGTACCCTCAGAGACATGTAGATCCAAGCAAGGACTAAATGCCAAAAGGAATGAAAGGTGAATTCCCCTTGCATGTTGCTTTTCAAAAAGTGTTTGTATGAAAACACCCTGATCCCCTAGGGAATGTGAAACTCACTTTTGGTCCCCACTACCCTGATCAGATCCCTCTTTTCACATTTGAAAAAAACCCTGAGGTTATTTTTCCTTCTCCTGTGCTTGCTTATGTGGCTTTCAGTGGTTTTCAGAAGTGCTTAGCAGCTGTGGGTGCGAGTGTCTGGAGGAATCCCCCTTTCCTCCTCGTCTGCTATTCAGAGAGGAAAACTGTGTGCCCCATGCTGCCCTTGGCCCATCTCCACTGAGCACTTCAGAGAAGCTCTCTCCTCTCCATTACCTCCCCATGCTTAGAAGAGTTCTTGAGCAAGGTGGAAAATAGCATTTTCCCATGTGCCAGAAATTTAAGGGGATGATATATACCTTAAATTTGTCTTATACATGCCTTTATCACTGCCTTAAATTTATGACCATAAGAATATACTGTACCCTGTCCCTGTACCTGTAGATATGGCTGCATGAATGAGCTGCTGGTGGCTAACCCTGGGTGTAGATATACAGTGCCCTGGGGACTTTGCAATCATGACTCCTATGTCTTCTCATTTCATGTGAAACAGGAGGTCTTTCTGTGACATAATTGCCCTTCCATCAAGGCAGGGTAAGCACTTCACCTTTACCCAACATCAGGGGAACATCCTTTCTCCAGAGTACTTAGCAAGCTGTAAAGCTCTGTCCCTCTTTGTCTTGCATCTTTCATCAACCTACATTCTTCTTCCTGCTTTTTTCCCCTCTCTCTCTTTCTCACACACACATACCCCAATACTTGTACCTCATCTGTTTCCTTCAGCTATCTTCATGAGTCCAGAATTACTGCAAAACTTGTAACAAGTCTAACAATGTAGTTTATGTCTTTGATACAGGAAACTTTTGCCATTTTCATCTTTGGAGCAGAGTTTGCCTTAAGAATCTGGGCTGCTGGGTGTTGCTGTCGCTACAAAGGATGGAGAGGGAGACTCAAATTTGCCAGGAAGCCTTTGTGCATGCTGGGTAAGCACGTGTTCTCTACGTCCGTTTTCCCCATTATGTCCTTTTCCTTCTAAGCCAGTCTGAGGGGATGTCCAAGAACCAGTGAGTGGCAGTTCAAAGAGCACAGAAATCAGATCTGCCCTTTGTACTAGGAGCTGTGTCCTGGTTGGAGTAGTTACTTGAAGTATCCATCAATAACAGCTGATTCAAAAGACTTTTGGGTGACTGACTGGTCAGTGAGCAAAAAATGGATCCTTGTACTCTTCAAGCACACTTTTCTCATCCTGAGTACCACTGCATTTTTCTTAAGCTCATCCCAGATTCTGTCTTTCAGTTTCAAACCACTTCAGCTCCCAACAAGGTGCCATCTTCCCCAGCTCTCTTTAATATTCATATGTTGCGTTTTACCTTTGTGATGTTGGTTGATCTGCATTTGCAAGCACATATCTCTGTGATTTCACCCATGTTATCTTTCAGGCTTGAAAGGCACTGCCTACAACTATCATAAAACTACTCATTAATCATGTTTGAATCCTCTCCAAAAACTCCTCGTGATGACCACAAACCAACTAGACAACGTTTAGAAACTCACTCTGTCCTCATCACCTGCCATGCACATTCACATTCGTTCACTGTTCCAGGACTTCCTCATTTATTTTTCTGCTTTTCAGGCCAAGCATTAGCTTTTTGTTCTTTATTTGTACAGCACATAGCTCTCTGGGGAGCCATGGTGCTGCAGTTACATGAATACATTACCCTCTTCCCTCTTCCCTCCAGTTGTTCACCTTGTGGGTCTAAATGGTAGACAAAATTGGAACAAATTTTCTTTGTGTGTCTGTGCTATCTTCAATTTAGTAGTGCTCCTTTGGGTGCTACTATTGCATAAATACCTCTTACACCTCTAATAGCATTGTGAAGGCAGCAGAGTGTGGCGTGAGCAAGTGGGATTGATACTGTCTCATGCCTTCTTGGTAAAAATGTCATCTCATTGCTGACGAAGAATCTTCATTGATATCTGGGTAAAGAACAGAAATGATCCCACTGGATTTATTAATACCATCTCTTGGTTGTCACTGGCACAAGTTTGTTTTGAGAATGATTGGGAGTGAATAAATCTGAAATCCATATGGTGCCGCTCTTTTCAGCTAGAAATAGAATATAAAGACAGCTTGAAGACTGAGTGCCTGGAGAATGTTTGAAGCCTTTTGGTACCACTTTTGGATTTTTCTTTTTTCTTGTATGTGTATAGGATCAAAAATCAGAGGGTGAAAAAAGGAAAAGAAAGAAAAAGAAGTAAAACAAGAAGCAGTAGTGTAATTTCCATTTCAAACCTCTTCATCTGATCAGCAAATTGGCCCTGTGAGTCCTTGCAAAAAACAGCAGTACAACCTAAAGAACAAAATACTAGATTCACCATCACAAACTGAATTTCTTATCTGCCAGCCTGTTCACTGTGGTGTTCCAGTGGGACAGATGAATTTAAGGCTGTTTTTATGTCAGCATTAGGACACTGTTTCTGTGCATCCCTAAGCTAGCTCAGGCAGTGTCTCAAGTCCTGTGCATCTATCTGTAAACAGATTACAAGGCATTCTAGTGGGTTCTGCCCATGATGCTGACTGTGTGGCAGGTGCAGATATCTGTTCAATTGGCAAGAGAAGGCATTTTTGGGCAGCTTTAAAATTTGCCTAGGGAAATATGCAGTACAACCAGATGGGATTAAGAAGCAGGTGACGAGGCCACTTTTGTTGGCAGGCTTTGTTCTTTTCGCCTTGCAGATATCTTTGTGCTGATTGCTTCAGTGCCAGTGGTTGCTGTTGGGAACCAGGGCAATGTTCTGGCCACGTCTCTCAGAAGCCTTCGCTTCCTTCAGATCCTACGGATGCTCCGAATGGACAGGCGGGGCGGCACATGGAAACTTTTGGGATCAGCCATTTGTGCACATAGCAAAGTAAGTGAGGAGCTTGCAGGGTTCAGCTGGGTTTTGAGGGAGAGACATTGAAGAGAAAGAGGGGATGCACAGGTACAGCACTGCCTTAGAATTATGCCTAGTAGTTCAAGCAGTAATTTTGTCCTTTCAGCTTTATTGCTTCTTCAATTCCCTGAACCATTTCAGCCCCTTGTTTTACCCTTCTCTACTCATTAGGGGTGCTGGGAAGTGACAAGAGACATTGATCATTCCCACACTCATTAGAACAGTAATTTTACCTTTACACTGAATGAGAGCAGGACATCCCTTTAATAGTTAAGTATGTTGAAATCTTTGACAGAAACACCTCTGTAGTCACATCGTGTTTGTAGTGGCTTCTCAGATTTGTCTGATCAACAGATGGTGCAGGACTCCTGGTTAGCAGAAATGTGGTTTCAGAGGGAGCTACTGGTATAATTTCTCTTTGAAAGCATGGGGCAGACAATACAAAGATTCACGCAGTGTGAACCCAGACAGACAAAATTTCTAAAATCATCTTTGCTCAGTCTAACTTGACACTATAGTCAGACACAGCCTGTCTCGCACCAGACAGACACGTTGTGTTCCTGTATTTTCACCAAACACTGTTACAAGTTAAAAACTATCTGCATAAAAATCCTCTAGATGAGATTTCTTATCTGCACAGGGTGTAGGAAAATTACACATACTCTGTGCTACTTACTACTTTTTCCATGAGTGACATTCCTGACATTTTAGTTGGGTTTTTTTAAATTAAAATGCCAGCTGGCACAGCATAATTAGACTGTGTGCTTCTTTGTAGTGGCTGATAGGGATACCCACCCTGCTTCATTTCATACCAGCTTCTGTTTCTTTCCCATCTAAACTTGCTACAAGGCAGGTGGAATGTAAACACTTTTGACATAAGTGGTTCTCAGGAAACTGAGCCCATGAAAAGGTCTGTGTGCCAAAAACATTGTTTAGAAATTGTTTAATGCTTCATTGTGTGGGCCTTCATTCAAATGTTCCTTGTCCGATTCTCTACCACCACCCTTGGACTTCAGCTGGCTGAGGGAGAGAAGGAGGTGTTGTGAGAACTTTGTTTTACTGGAGACACTAAAGAAACAATTTTGATAAGAAGATTAGACAATGATGTTTTTGTTTTGTTTTTCTTTATGCAGTTTTCAGAAAATGAAAGGAAATGGAATATAGATTGGTTTTTTACCCACTTTGAAGACTTCCAACAAGAATGTTTCTGCTTTGTTTCAGATGTTAATGGGATTTTAATTTGGGTTACTGCATCTCCTACCTAAGCAGGATTAGCCACACACTCCACTTTAGTCAGTCTCTCTAAAACAAGGAAGCTGTTTCCATTTTCACATAGATGATTTTCAAGGTCTGCTCTTGCTACATCAATTCATGGTAAAAACATCATTCATAGTGGAACCTGCTTTGATATGCCTAAAGAGAAGGAACTGCATCCTGCAGCCTTGACTTTCTGGACACAGGGAGAGGGCACAGCCGTTGATTTGCCTGCCAAGACTGACCAAGCCTAGGGGCAGCAGGAATGGCAAGAGTCAAGGTCAGGGACAGAGCCCTTCAGCACCTTGCATCATGGGTGCAGCTAAGCCCTTAACCCAGCTTAATGCAGAACTACAACTGCAGATTGCTCCAAGCTAAGATGCCACGTAAGGGCTAATTCTTGTAAATCTCTGCGTTATTTCCCAGCAAGTGCTGAGGTGGACTGGTCATGGACTGTGACAAAAGCAGCAGTGACGGCTCTGCTGTTATCCTCAGCACTTCTCTCCTGCCACTGTGGGTACCAAGACTGTTTTCAGACATTGTCCATCTGTTTATTTTGCAGGAACTCATCACTGCTTGGTACATCGGGTTCCTGACACTCATCCTGTCCTCATTTCTTGTTTATCTGGTTGAAAAAGATGTTCCTGAAAAGGATGCTAATGGGGTGGAGATGAAGGAGGAGTTTGAAACCTATGCAGACGCACTGTGGTGGGGCCTGGTAAGTGACTCAAAAAATAACTTAACCCCTTCTTAAAAACTTTGTAACCAAGAAGAGATAAAGTATTGATGTTAAGGATTACAGTGTAAGTGCTGCTAAATTTGGATGAGGAGCATGTTACTGGTATAATATTACCAAAGTAGGGGTAACTCCTACGACGAGTTAACAGAACTTATATCCCTTTTGATTTTCAGTCAGACAAAGGCCCTTCCCTTAGGTGCTTAAACCCCTTCCAGAAATCAGATCTTGGCTTCTCTTGGCTTCCAGGAAACCTCTCTTTTAGAGGAATTTCTCTTTGAGTATATCTGCTCTGGCAGAGCCTGCGCCTATGGGAGACCTAGCTGTCATGGCAGCGGTGTCCTGCCTGTGAGTGCTACATCCCTCAGAAAATGGCAAAACCAGAGCTGGACAAAGTGGGAGGTGCTGGTGAGTCTTGAGGGACAAGAGGCCTTGCAAAGGGATCTAGATAGTCTGGAGTGATGAGCAATGATTAATGGGGTGAAATTTAACAAGTCCAAAATGTCTCTGGGAAGGATAACTCAACACCTCTTGTGTGTCTTACATGCATTCCCCAAGAATCACTCAGGGAGTGCTTTTGGTGGTAGGATAATGAGCAAGAGGGACCTTGATACATCTGTTCTTGTCTCTTCTGATGAAGAGAGGAGTATTGGTTTCTGACACTGCTCATTTGATGATGAAATATTCTTGCCACGTGGTAGACAGTATTTGTGTTGCTTTGCTACCAATAGTTAGGGGACTTTATATTTTACTGTCATTAAAATTCAGTAGCATATTTTCCTATTTGCTGCAGTTCACTCATAAATGGCAAGATTCCCCCCCACCATTATTAATCAAAAGGTCCCAAGTGTTGCATAGAACACCTGGATATTTTCATATCCTTACATACCCAGGACATTTAGGTAGAGTCTCACTGTTGAGAAAAGGTACACAGCTGGAAATCAGCAGTTGTGCAGGAAAGGTGTAAGTTTTCACAAAGTCGTCTTTGTTTTGCAGAGACTGAGACTGCAGGGAGAGGTAGCCCTGATTGTTTGTTAAAGCGCTGCAAGCTGTGACCTGGAAAGTTCCATTCCTAACTGCACTGATGGAGGGCAGGAGACTCACTCTGTGTGCAATGTCAGAGCTCCCTTTCAGCAAACGCATCCTAAGAGAGGCAGCTCCTTTAAGACTAAATCCATTTGCCCCTGGTGCAACGCCTCTGGACTATAATGCCATTAAAAAAAATTGGTTGGCCCATTGTCAAGACCCTATTTCAAGACCACCCGTAGAGATAAGTGAGTTATGCAGGTTTCATGGTGACATTTAAAGCAGAGCTGTTGGGCTTTGTTTTTCTTATGGGAGGTCCTGGCCTTTCTGCCCACAGATCACCCTTGCTACGATTGGGTATGGTGACAAGACCCCCAAGACATGGGAGGGACGGTTGATTGCAGCTACGTTCTCTCTCATTGGAGTGTCCTTCTTTGCTCTTCCTGCAGTAAGTACCTTTCCTCTCCTCTGTTAGCCACAGCCCAGTGCTGTACCCTTGCCAAAAGAAGGTAAAATGATCAAAGTTGCCAGATGACTCAAAAGCCCTTTTTAAGAAGTGGTTCAGACACTTGAGTTGTTCTGTATCTGTAAATCAAACTCCTTTCTTCCCAACTTTGCATAGAGCCTGTTGGGAATAATACATCACCCTGATACTTCTCAAACCATGTGTGGGCATTGTCTGAGACAGTGCTAGTTGGCACAGGGCAAAATTAATCCACCACATGAACAGTCTGGAAAATGACAGGGAAGTTCATGAACCTGTACCCTGACCTGGGTTAGTTTACTGCTGCCAACAGCCATGCAGGACATGTTTTTAAAGGATTTGGGGCCTGTTGTTTTAATGTTGGTCCCCTCTTACCTTGCTTTAAACACTTGTAGAGATCTACATCTGAGCCATCATCACAGACCCATGGTCACTCTTTCTATGCAGCTCTGCAGAGCATTTTATCTCGCCTGTTTCCCTCCCTTCCTAAAGGAGATTCCCAACACCACCATAGAAGTGCTGTTTCTACTGAGTAAGATTAAAAGGAATTTAGATAGCAGGTGACCCTACAGTTATTTCTGATCTATCCAGGTGAATCCTCCTCTGGCTGTTTAAGAAATGATCTCTAAATTGCTTTTTAAAGTATATTTGTTCACTTGTGTTACATGGGACAAATATTTGCCTTGTCTGTAAAGTCCTCGGTTAAGAATGAGACAACATCTGGGTGAGATGGGCTGAAAAGCAACAGAAACTATCACAAGTCCAGACTGTAGGATATTTTTCCTTTAGATTGAGACTGGAGAGAATTTCATAAAGGATGGGAATTCTCACACACCCAAATCAAGAGTTTGGTTAGCATAGCTCTTTTATTATACAAGCAGAGTTTCACTCTGCCCTGAGTGGAAAGTAACGCATCATTTGGACACCTCCAGCTTGGAAAGGCAATAGGAATTCAAGAAGTCTATTGAGGACCTTAAGGTGATTTGATGTGGCTTGTGGTCCTTGAGAGGATCATGACAACCTCGTGTCTCAGGAGCAGAGTGTGGAAAAGGCATGCTGTACTGCACAAAGCTTCCACGTAGCCATCTCCATTTCTACCCACAGGCCTGTTTCCTCTCATCATTAATCCATTTTTTCTGAGTAAGAAATGTCTCAAATCTTGCATCACTTTGTGCTTTCAGGGAATTTTGGGCTCAGGGCTGGCACTGAAAGTCCAGGAGCAACATCGTCAAAAACATTTTGAGAAAAGAAGAAAGCCAGCAGCTGAACTCATTCAGGTTTGCACCCACATATATCCTCCTTAAGAAAGTGTGTATGAGGACTGCTACATGATCTTAATCAGGGCAACTGCTTCCCCTCTGCCCAAATTCTCTTTTCCCATTGCAGGAGGTGAGAATCTCTGTAGTCTGTTTTTTTTTCACACTGAGCTAGATAATCCAGAGGTCCTTGAAGTTTTTGAGGAATCTTTCAATTCCCCAAAAAAATTTCAGAAGAACAGTGTCTTTAGAAGAAAAGGTAGCTAGCTAGCTAGCTTCTGGAAACCAACCAACTTTTGCATCAGTGCCACAAAATCATAGAAAACAAGCTGTGGAAAACATAGGCTTTCTAAAATCCAGGTTCTGTCAGTTCCCTTGAGGGAGTGTTTTAATGTGCAAAGTTATGTTGTTATTGATATGAAAACAGCAGTAGAAGCAACACAGTCTCTTTCAATCCAGGCAAATGATGTAATAAATGATGTAAATAGTACATGTGGTTTGTAACAACTGAAACACACCCTGAATTTTCTGCCATGTCATTGGACAATGAGAGGATTCAATGGGAAGAGACTCCTTATCTTGCTTGGACTTCTGTTATGGCCTTTGTTCCAAAATCAGAAAATTAAGCTTAAAATTACTAGTCTAGTGGCTGACAAATTTGACAGGAGTTAACTCTTAGCAAGTGAGGAGAACAGAACACCTTGGTAGCAGTGAAGTAAATGGCAGCATTTCCCAAGCAGTGTAGAGAATGTTTCTGTGATACCAAATAGAAGCATTGGTGCTCAGGACCAAACAAGTGCTCAGGATCAAACAAATGCCCAGGAGAAACAGGCTCACTGGCATCTTATGCTGTTCTCATTAAAAACACTCCAATCATAAGGAGCTGCAGGGATGAGTTGTGAATTGAATTCAGCTTTTAATGAAAGCATCTCCACTTAGCAGGCAGCTAATTTAGGTGCGGTGTTTTTTAGGTCTGCGCTTAGAGAATTTTGATTGGAGCTAAATGCTGACATAGAAAACTGATCATCAACATTTCCTCTGATGGTACATTAGATAGTAAACTGGCTTAAGCACTTCCAGAAATATTGTACAAGTCCAGCAGTGCTTGAAGCTCTTTTGGACATACCACACAGGAGAATAAAACTATTTTAGTCAAGTGTTATGTCTTGCTCATGTCAGTGGTTCTTTCCATGTCCTGTATCTTTTAATGGCTCTCCCAGGTAATAATGCAGTGTCAATAATTTTGCCAGGTAGTGACACTCATTTGGGATGGTTGATCATTAGTTTCCAGATAGTCACTCAGGTGCATTGTTTTGTTCTTTGAAACAGTCTGGCTGCTCTCAGCCTTTGGAATAGCCTTATCTCACATTAGTTATTTCCTTTCCCTTGTAATTCAGGCTGCCTGGAGATATTATGCTACTAACCCCAACAGGATTGATCTAGTTGCTACCTGGAGGTTTTATGAATCAATTGTATCATTTCCATTTTTCAGGTAAGTCCATCATCATTTTTTGTGAAACTGTAAGTTGGGACAGGAAACAGAGACTTTATATTTGTAGGTGGGCAGATTTTGTAGGTAACAGATACTTGCCAGTAAACTTCTTGGCTGAGAACAAAAAACATGGGTTTGGCTTCTGGGTCCACTTCTTCTCCCTTCTTCTGGTGGAATGTATCAGGTGCACATGGATAACTCCCATTAGTGGCTCTCACATTGGCATGAAGCAAAGGACAAGGCTGCTTTGCAATCAGCTTCCTTCTTTAAGGCTGGAGTTTATTGCCCCAAAAATCTCAATTTCTCCCTCTGTAATTTGTATGCTGATAAAGTTTTAGCCCTGAATTTCAGAGGTTCCTGTACTTTGCACACCCTCTGTGATGTGGTTGTGTATTTTAAGATAAGGAGTATGCTGAAATTTCTTTTCTTTAACTTAACTCAGTGGGCCTGAGAATTGTGTTGTTCATATGTTGCCCATCTGTTTATGGATAAATTTATGTCTGATCCTTGCTTTTCTTGCCTGTCAATCAGGCACCTTCCTTACCTTGAGGTTTTAGCATTTTAAAATGTTGTCTCTGTGAAAGCCAAGGTTTTTAGCTATAGACTATCTGTTGCTTATCATGGATGTTGCTTACCCATTTAATTCTGGACTTGCTGTTATACCTCATTCTGAAAAAAGTGCCCTTGAACTACTGTTCAGCTCAGAGGTCTCCACAAGTTGTGCTCACTGTGCTAATACTGCAGCTCCAGCTGTTGCTTCACACTGACTTGAAAAACCCCCTCAGTCTCCCACCGTCACAAAGGGCAAATTACAAATACTCTTTCTTTGTTTTAATCACAATTTATTTCTCTAGGACTGATTTCATATATGTCAAAAAGGAAATCTCTAAGAAAAAATACCACAAGTGTTTAATGAAGGCTCAGTACCTCTCTTTCCTTTATCCCCTCTCTGTATTCCATTAGAGTAATTTCTAGAAGGTTTCTTGACCTCGGGCTTTGTTCAGAGAATAATTCTCAGGTTCGCCCGGAGTCTCGAGTCATTACTGTGACTTCAAGCTTCTTCATTGTATGTAGGTTCTTCTGTGATTCAAATGGAACTTGAAATTTAATAGGTGTTTTGGAAATAAGTCCTGGGAGTGAGGGTGAGGGAGTTCACTTCTCAGCAAAGGCTGGATTGCCAATCTAAGCAACACAGATTGTTTTCAGGAGCCTATATCACTTTCTTTGCTTTATGGCTAGTTGAAAATGTAGCTTTTATTCTGCTGTCAGTTATGAGCACAGAACAGAAGAGGCATAAACGGTGAGCAATAGATTAGCAATTTGTGTTTAAAAAAATATGCCAAATTTATTATGTAATTCTTCTCTCCTTGCTTTCTTGCAATGCTTCCTCTTCTCTATAAAAGGAAAGAGCAATTGGATGGTACTGCCAGGTACGTAGCTGCCATTATTATAGCCTTGCTTTAATACAGTTGTTGGAGGATGAAGGTTAAATGGTTCTTTGTGGATTCATGAGCTGTTAACCAAAACATGCTACTAACACCACAAGTAGTCATTAAAAATGATTAACCAATCCATTTCTTAATTGCTTGCTTTTTTTCCCAATTTAACAACACAGCTAAAATGCTAATTGTACAAATGCAGTGTTGCTTGCTGATTGTCTGTAAACAGCTTTATTGTTCGTTATGATTAATCACGGTCTAGATTTCTCCTGATCTATGTTGTAGAGCCAGGGTTTAGCATCCAAGTTGTTCTGGGGTGAATTTAACTCCACTTCAGGCTATTACTCACTAGTCCTGCACAGGGCACTGTTGTGGTGTAAGGGATCAAGTCTGTGTCAGTTCACCATGTGCAAAGATTTCTTGACAATAAATACTAAGATGGGCAGCTAAGATGGATCAGCAGAATAGTCAGCCTTCCGGGCATAACTAAAAAAGATACATTAGGTTTGAGGCCTTGGTCCCACTCCTGCTGAAACAGATGGCAAAGCTCCCAGTCACTTTGGGGAATTTACAAGCAAAGAGAATGAAGGAATCATTGGTCCTAATACTGGTCAGTCACTGAAGACTACAGCAGAATGGTCATTGTCAGTCAACTTGCAAGGGCTCAAATGGAAATGATGTATTTATAACCCCCCTCCAGCTCAGCTGCAGATTCAAAAGTACATAAAATAATTCAACCTTTTGGGTTGAAAACATGAAGTAGTCCATGCTAAGCTTCTATTAATGGATCATGCACAATGAAAGTCAATAGCAATTAAAGGATAAATACTTCCCCAGACTTGTGACAAAGCTATTCCCATTTGCATCTCCACTTACAGCACAGAGAAGAAGAATTGCAGCAAAATTTTAAAACTGTTAGTCACAGGTCAGCCTTGGGTTCCAGTCTGGCCTGAGGAAAAGTTATTTTCTTCTTTTTTTTTTTTTGGTTGGGGTTTTTTTTGTGTATGTGTGTTTTTCTTTAAAAAACATTTTATGCAACACATGACAGCTTCAGTAAAGGAAGCTGACAAAAAACAGATTCATGCTTGCTGCTCTCCTATGATTTTTTTTTTTTTCTTTTTGGTTCAAACCTGCTTTAACAGAAAAGAAAAAACTATCCCAAGCTTTCTTCTGATACCAGCAAGTGCTGTAGAACTGAATTACTGGGCAAAGATGATTTCCCCCTCCTGCCGCCATTATCACCTAAACTGCTCCTCTTCAAAAACTGCCTGGATGAGAGTTACCTACTTTGTGAAACCTCATGAACCTTAAGTACTATACATCCATGGCACTGTCCACGTAAGAAGTTATGAGCAAGCTCAGTTGCAATAATGTAGATGTCAGGAGGTTTTAGCCCTCTCCATTGTTGGCAGTGGCTGAATTTTGGCCTTTAATATATAGGAGAGAGCTTAGGAGCTGAAATCCTTCTGAGTATGTAACTATACCTTAAGCCAAAACATATTCTGACTTGAATGCAAGAGCAGATTAAAATCAGAAAAGTTAATGATTGCTGCAGTTTGCTGTCAGTCAGAGCCCCCCTAGAGAAACTCCTGCACCTGCAGTAGCAGAATGGTTTGTGGAGTAGCTTCCAAGTTACTGTATCTTTCAGGCCAGTAGAAAAAGTAATTTTATGTTGGAGCATTGGATTAAAAACTGAAAGGTGTGACTCACAGACCAAAATCTTCAAAACTGCAATCCCAAGGCCCTTCATTCTAGCTGGCTCTATCTTGCTTTTATGGTATTACATATGTAATAACCTTCAGGAGAATCATCAGTAAGTCTGCATTGGAGCCTTCTTCTTAGCAGGAATGTGTTTATGGAAATAAACATTCAGTAAGAGGGATTGGAAACTCTCCAGGTAAACAGAAAAAATGATGGTACTTGTAGGAGCATCCACTGACTTGAGTAGATGTGGGACTGAGCCATAAAATCTGGTTGTTTTGACAGTCCCACCTCCCATCTCTCATAAAACTCTTATTTACAGATCAGATAATTAAAAAAAAAATAATTTTCTTCTTCCTAGAAGTACAGAAGTTATTACTTTTACTCCACTGCAGTTCGTGTTTAAGGCTTTACTGAAATAAATAAGCAATAAGGGAATGCAGTCCAACTGGAGTGAACAGCCTCTAAGTGCACTCAATCTCCAGGTTCTTGCATCAGCCGAGTACTTAATAGGAAAGCTGTAGTATTAAACTGCATTACCTGAACAGTGCTTGATAAAGGAGAGAGAGGAATTGGTCCAAAGCTTTCCCAGAAGAGACAGAAAATTTAAGTAGTTAATAAACTAGAAATGAAGCCTGGCTGTGTGAAAATTTGAGGATGTGTAGCACTTGAAGTGGCAGGGTTTCTATTGAGTGGTGTGAAAGCTCTTTAGGAACTCCACAGTAGCATTGAGCTCTGTGGCAGACCCGTCTAGGATGAATCCCTGGAAGCAGGAGCTGGCATCATGACAAAAGCACAGCTAGTTGCAGCTCCTTGTTCTCAGACCTTCTGGGAAAAACACAGGGCTGACAACAGAGTACAAGAGTCTGTTTCAGAAGTTGGATCCCAAGGCAAGGCTGCAGAGAAGGACTTGTGTTAGAAAGCCAATTAAAGTTTGGCAGCAGCCCATGGCTTTATAGAAGCTCCCTTTAAACCAGAACTGTGAAGATGTGAGATATGATGAAGAGCACGTTGGACTACCCTTGAGCTAGACAGTAGACTGGGTCCTGTAAGCAGTGCAGGGAAGTGGTACATGCAATGCTGCTCAGTTAAGAATAGCATTTTCCCTACATGCCCTGTGTAGTCCTCCCAGACCAGGAGGAATTGGGACTATGCTCGCTGGTGGGGGATCTTGCTGACTTCATTCCAGAAGTGCCACTAGCTTTTTCTTCCTTAATCATTGCCAAAACCTGACAGCCCATGAAATGTCAGACAGCAATTGCTCTTCTGCAGGTATTGCAAAGCCTATTAATCTGTTCAGATGCCAAGAAGGAAGATTTATAAGAAAGATATTAATGCTCATTTCTGCTGGAGTGCAGCAAATCATTCAGCAAACACTTGGGTGCCTGACCTACATTTCAGATAAGCTTTTGCTCAATGGACATGTTGTTTATTTTGAACAAATTTTTTATGTTTATGTTTGAGGAATGAATTGTGGACCTGATTTTTCAGTGCTATTGTTAGCAGCTGTTCCACTGAATTTGACTAGTGTCAAAACTTCAACACCTGTATGTACAGGCCCTTTAAGTGAAGGATTTTAAACTTTCTCCTAGAGTCTTGTTCCTGTTCAGCATTGCCCAACTGTAAAACTAGACCTCAGGAGAGCATGTTCATTCCTAGATCTATTATTATGTGATTGCAGAAAAGTCATTTATCCGTGTTTCTTTACCTCTACAAGATAAGTAATATTTCTCTGCCTTTGGAAAGCTGGTGGTTTTTTAAGTGGCAGAATCAGTACCTAATCCTTCCTATTATGTATGAAATAATGCATATAATGTGCTGAATTTTTGTATTGCCAGTAGTAACAGCTTAACAAAAATAATACTTTGCAAGGTGGAAAATTTCACTGTCAGCTTTTCTTAATACATCTGCCCAAAACAGGAAGGAGAAAAAAGCCACTCTGGTCTGCACACTACATTAACTACGAATGAAAGGCTGTTCCCATTCTTTTCCATAGAGCTTTTCATGGGTAATCATTAACGTCTCATCTTAATAACTTTTCTTCACTTTACAGTAATGTCATGTTTAGTAGGGAGTCATTCTTTGGATCAAGCCTCACAAGAAAACTTAGGTATATACATTCAAATAACAATTGAGCCTTACTCTTCATATTTCTTGCATGCCATTCTCTGCCTGCACTTTCTGTTTTTACTACAGTAGTTCATCTAACTACCATAAAAAGTAAGGGTCAATAAGGCTGAAACGTTATTTAAGCATAAAAAGAAAGTTGCATGATCTTGAAGATAGTTCATTGTTCTGCCGTTCAGAAAATAACGGGATCTAATCCTGTCTCTGCCAACGATCTGCTTAGGAACAAGTGCTTTTCTCTGTTTACATAGAATGGGAGTGATACTAACCTACTCTGCAAATCATTTAGAAATTTGCTGTAAGAAAAATATACTGTAAGAGCTAAATACCATTCCTTATGCAGTCCCAACCCTGCCAACACAAATTCATACAAGTTACCTTGCATTTGAGTTCAGTGGAGCAACATCTCCACATGTGTATTTGCAGGTTCTGGTTCAGCAAATGGAAAACAAGTGGATGTTTTTGATACCCAAATAAAGTTAGTGACATGCTTAAATATCTTGCTGAACTGCAACGTACACTATGGGGCAAGAACAGTCTCTTCCTGCAAAGACATAGAAATAATTTGTGGAATAATTTCAGGAATCTGAAAGACCCATCATCAGAAATAGTATTTGGACAAAATTGTCAAGTATTTTATCCTACCCCACACAAACATCTTGCTATCATTCAGCTTTAGCTCATTGTTTTCATTCCCACTGCATTCCACAAATATGAAATCATCAGCACGTAGCTCAGCTTTTCTAGTCTAAGCTCCTCACCTTTTGGAGAGCTGCTAGTGAAGCACTCCATTTTTTCATGGATGATTGGCCCATGCAAGCTAGTCAAGAGACATTGATTTTGCAGTTTGATTTGCTTTCTAGTGGTTTATACATGGACATATATTCACTGCAAAGTGAAGAGTGGGTCAACATCCATATGATTTCTATATACATTGCTGGCTGCCCCCATTGTGAAAAATATCCATCCTGTTTTCACAAAGAATTGGACTTTGGATTATTCTCCCCATGGATCAGTGTGACATCGCTTATTTTTACCCATTTACAATCACTTTAGAAAGCATGGATGTGAAAAGGGACTAAGCAAAGGCCGCTAATGTGCATAAGGGCTCTTTCTCTTTCTGAAAGGCATCAAAGTTGAGCCGAAATTAGGACTTGTGTTCATGCTTCTGGGCAGATAATCTGGATGGTAGGTGAGTTTGGATTTAGTCATGCCTACACTTAAGTACCAATGAGGACATACACCACCAAAGAGTGTGGAAATTTGTTGGAAAAAACAAATGTCCTCTTCAAACATTAGAAACTTGCAAACTTAGACCTCAAGATTCAGGGTGCAAAGTGGCTTTTTAAATGATGACATTAGTCAAGAAGTTGCAGTCAATTATTTTGAGATTGAAGATTTTTAGTGAAGTCCTCTCAATAGAAAAGAATGGTACTTGATAAAAGGGAAGGCTGATTGGCTAAAGTTCAGAAGTACCTTGAAAGTGCTCTTTGTTTTATATTAAGAAAACTCATGGACTCTCTGAGATCAGTTGAACATGTTCACTGCAGGATTCATGGCTGTCCTCATAACATCAGTTTTGTGCTAATTTCTTTGGGAATAGTTCAAAGTAAAAAATTTTGGAAATCTCATTCAGAATTTTTGATTTTCCACAGCTAAGTTCACCCATATAAGTACAGCTGATAATGTGCTAAAACATCGGACTAAACACAACTGCCTTTTACTTCCAGTTACTTAAGACCAACTGAATCTAATGATTAGCTAAATTGCATAAAATATGGAAAAAATTCCTGATTATTCTTAGTCCTTGTTAGGCAGAAATGGTAAATGTATGGAAGAGGGCTGTGTTTGATTCACTGTTAGCATTAATTCATTACTTTTTTGTCTCATACACGTACCATTTGTTTATGAAGCTCCAGTGTTAGGCAAAGCACAGAGAGGAGAGTATCTGGCTTGCATGATGGGATGTAACTGCATTATTTCCTTGCATGACTGTTTCTGGAAAAGCGTTTCTAGTTCAGTGGTTCCCACTCTTTATTCTGAACGAGGGTAAAACATCTGCTACAGAAGCCAGCCATCTCTTATATAGCCAGCCACCAAATTCATCTCCCAGATGGTCTAAAATAATTCCCACTGCTCTTGGGGAGCAAGAATCTGAGAGCTGAATTTTACTTTAGGTAGGAAGCTTTCAAGCCAAACTGTCTGCACTGCTTCTGCCTTACACAGAAGGGTGGGAACCACTGTCCTAGCCACTCTCATGAAGGATGATGTGATCCGCGCATGCTTTGTACTCCGAGACTGAGCCATGCGCATGCTGTTTTAACAAAGGAGATTGTGTCATGAGAACAAGTGTTTCCTAAGTCTTTTTTAAAAGCACAATGAAAACAAAAACCCCAGCAGACCCAGATTTCATCCCTTAGAAAGGAGAATAAAGTCCTTTTTGGTTTTTTATTTCTTCTGCTGACAGCTATTCATTATCTGGAAAGAAGCTTGGGTTTTGTTTTTGGTTTTTTATATACAGCGTACTGTTGTATTTTTTCATGTGAAGCTGATGAATTATTTTCTGATGATTCTACTGCTCTGGCTGCCTGGATATGAACACAATTTATTATATTTATTGCTTTAAAATGCTGTTATGCACCTGAATGTTACTTTAAGGGTTAATCATCAGGATTCGATTAATGAGGAATGCTTCAGCTCAGGTAAAATAGACTAGAGACCTGCTTTTTAAATCTGTAGTCAATAACAAGAGATGAGTTCCCCCAGCTGTAAAGTCATCCCAAAGTGAAATGGAGCTGAACAGCACTCTGTAGGCTGCTAACTTCTCACTGATTATAGAAAGGGCTCTAAGGATTAATCTTGGACAGGATATTTAACTTTTTAACTGGCTTAATACAGATCTGATGAGTTCTAGCTTCTAAACCTAAGATGCTTGAACAGCAGTTTGTTCCTAAACTGACACTTAGCAATGGGGAAAGTCGAGGAACTCCCTAGAAAGAGAATCTGGAAAAGTTTTTGGTTCATATTATCTACCTTAAACTCCACCCTGCAAAAACACAACAAAACAACTCTCAAATGAGTGTGCCTACACATGCAGTGGAAAATACCACTACAAATATGTAGCTTTTTGTGCTGAATGCGAAGGAATATTTTGATGTGTTTTGATCTATGAGGAGAATATAAAATCTGGATCACTCCTATTCTTGAGTAGCTCTGTGGTGGAGATTTCTGCATATATTGCCTATATTTCTGTTGTAGGTTGAAAAAAAAAAAATTCACAAGATTAATGTTTTGGATGCTTTGCATCATCCACTGACCTTTTTTTTCTGCTGATCTGATCCTTATAGATCCTTGTAATGCACTTCATGCCTCTGTATCTTTTGCTAAGGAAGACAGGTATTACAGGACTTTCAAGGACCAAACCATGAGAGATCTAGATGTGTCTTTTTTGAAGGACTAAGCAAGATTCTGGAGAACCACAGGCCATATCTAATGTCAACTATGTTGTTCTATTACAGTATTAAACTATTTCTATAAGCACTACTAATCTTCTGTATTACCCATTTTTCTGCTTCTTTGTCTTTCAGGTTCTCTGCCTTAAACATATTCTTATCTTGAGAACTTCTCTGTAGTGTTAGTAAACCAAATCTTGTGACATTTAATACATTACTTGAGCCAATGTGTAGTATGTAACCACTTCTTACCTTTGAGGAAATCACTTCATCATTGGAAATCATCTGACTTTCATTGCTAGATTTCATTCTTCTAGGAGCTTTCTTCTCATCCCTGGAAGATCTCTTCAGAAGCTCTTGAACCAAGACATCCAATGGAATTGAATCCTGAAAAATAGGTGGACTACAGTCTCCCCTTTCATTTGAGATTCATCTGTCACCAGTGACCTATTAATCCCCCCACCAGAAAAAAATGATCTCCACAACAAGCCTGTTGTACATACAAGTTTTTTCAGACCTAGGGAAAAAGGTCTTCATTTTATTATCACTGAATAGATCTACTCATCCTAAAACTGCTTCATTTTCTTCCTTCCCCTCACTACAAGAAGGACACTGAGGCACTAGACCATGTCCAAAGAAGGGCAGTGAAGCTGGTGAAGGGCCTGGAGCACAAGTCCTGTGTGGAGCAGCTAAGAGAGTTGAGGCTGTTTAGCTTGGAGAAAAGAAGGCTCTGGAAAGACCTTATTGCTTTCTACATCTACCTGAAAGGAAGTTGATAGAACAAGAGGAAATGACCTTAAGTTGCACCACGGGAAGTTTAGATCAGATATGAGGAAGAATTTCTTTAGTGAACAGGTTATCAGGCACTGCAATGGCTTGCCCAGGGCAGTGGTCGAGTCCCCATCCCTGGAGGCATTTAAGAGTCATGTAGAAGTAGTGCTGAGGGATCTGGTTTAGTCAAGGTCTTCTCAGTGTTAGGTTAATGATTGGAATAGATGATCTTAAAGGTCTTTTCCAATCTAGGAAAATCTGTGATTCTTCTATCTTATTTAAATGTCTCCTTCAATCTACAAAGATCACCACCATATTAAGTGTACTTTTTTTTTTCTTCATATTGAAGACCTCACAAGCTCACTGTCACTAACATCTTCATGCCCATCAGTTTGTATTTCCTGTCTGACTCTTTATTATCACTCAGATTTTTGGTGTATTTCTTTGCATTAAAATCCTTTTCAGTGATGTGCTATGTTTCCTTTTGACCATCCTTCTTGAAGTTAATTCTTCCTTCAAACTTTATCTTAATACTAATGACACGAGAATTTATTTTCCCTGCTTTACTCCCAAAAAACCCACACAGAAGTCATTCAGTTGACTTTTACTTCCTCACCTTTATTTCTCATGCCCTTTCAAAATTTGTTCATTTCACAAGAATCAAAATTTCACAGAAATGCCACGAAGTTAAGATGTCTGTCCTATGAAGCACTATTGCTCTCAAACCTGGCCTCTGAAACAGAGAAGTGACAATGATGCAGAAAAGAGGTCACAAGATTCTTCCTATCTTAGTAGAACAGAAGTTACTTGCTGAGACTCTGCACTCACCATCAGTTTAGCCTTTGGAGCACCTTGGTGGATCAATCACAAGAAGATTCCAACCCTAAAGCAAGCACTATGGAAACCATTTTAAAAATAAGTTCTTAAGACTGAACGTGAGAGTGCCACATAAGTCACCGCAGAACGTGTAGACTCAGTTTCCACAGATGTCAACAAGTAACAGCTCTGTATTTTTCTACAAAGAAGAACTGACTTTTGCTCCATACATTTGTCTGCACTTTGTGTATCATCCCCTCATGTCATGAATTCCTCAAGAAATTACCTTAGGGCCAAGTCTGAGTAATATTAATACCGTTCACTTCGACTGTTCTAACTCTTCACTTAGATCCATGCTTTTATCTTCTCACATCATTGACTTCAGTCCTGGCAATGCTATATCAGGACTAGTGATGTGTCTCCATACTCACCTGTCCTTAGTTGCTACTTGCACACACGCACGCTTCCTATGTGCAGTGATGGGGCAAGTATCTGAATTTACTAGGCTGCAGAAATTTCGTTAAGTATTGTCATGTTTTCAGCAAGAAAATTCAGAAGGCCTGTAAAATTCCTACAGAAAGGTTTAGTGCTTCCGTCTGTTGTGACAGGGAAATCCATATTTCATTACCTCCTGGGTCAAAGACGTATTAATCAGAAACAGATAGTAGAGGTGAGTGCCTCAGTAATTCATATTAAAAAAGCCCAAAACACAAAACCCTGTGACAGTTGCGATGTTCAGTGCTCAGATCAAGGAGTAGTTTTGTATGCTGTAAATTACAATATTCCTATTTGGGTCAGCGCTCTTACAAAAGCTGCAGTGTCTTCCTGTGTGTCTTTAAATCTCATCTTTATCATTTTGAGAGGAGTGTCTTATGAACTTCCATTGCAGTGGGATGCTGCAACAGGCAGAGCTCTGCGATAGAAATGTATCCTTCTTTCAGAGAGGTGCACCAATGGCACCAGAGATTGTAGAACAAAAATAATCCCTCTGACCAAGGTAACTCCTTAAATAAAGGATAAGTAGTTCTGTGAGTGAGACCCTTGGCTTGCAAGGTCTGCAGACCACTTGTCCACTATGTCCTTGCACAGTGGACCCTACCCACACTTGCCTTTCTTGCCAGCAAGTTTAGTGGCTTCCACAGAGCATGCCACACACATACCTGTCTGCATACCTATGAAATCTCTTTCTTCTGGTCACTGCTGCTGTTCTGCCTTCAGCTCTGCTCCCATCTGTGACTCTCAGATACCTGCCAGCTGTGGTGGCTGCTTCCCTCCCCCCACTCAACCTGCTTGACCCAGTGTCCTGCACAGAGCTGCCTCTTGACCGTGTGTACACAATTCACCTCTCCCCAGAGCTGTCCCACACTGTAACATCCAGGGGTGGTTTAAAAGGCAGGCTTTCTTCCTGTGGCTTAGCCCCACCTGCAATTAACAAATCTTTAAACAGCAAAGTGAACAAGCAAATCAAGTATTTATACCATCTATTGCCTGCAAAGTGTTCAGAGCATATACAAGCTGATATACGCACTAGCAAATTCCTTCTGTGTTGCTCTTTTCAGCAGTATTAGTAACTGCCTTTAAGACCATTACAGTCATCAGGCTGTCAGAAGGGTTGCTGATGCTGGTAACATGCCAGGTAGATGCAGCTCTAGCTGTATCTTGTCAGTGAAGAACAAATGTTTTGGTCAGTAAACCTATAAGAGGACAGTACAAGGGATCATCAGATGAACAAAATATGTCACTTTACCTACAGTTCATACAGGTCACCTCAATTTCTAGTATAGTAAGACATGATTGAAAGTGACATTGGAGAGAACTGGTCTAGCATGTATCTAGTAATTGCTTGGCAATGCCTTTCCAGTGTTTTGCTGATAATTTCTTTGGTTCTCAGCACATCCGGTTTTCTTTTTCTGCTGGCTTTGCACACCTCTCCTGTGAAGACAGGCTGAGAGTTGGGGTTGTTCAGCCTGGAGAAGAGCAGGCCTTTACAGCAGCCTTCCAGTACCTAAAGGAGGCCCACAAGAAAGCTGGAGAGGGACTTTTCACAAGGACATGTAGCAATAGGATGAGGAGAAATGGCTTTAAACTGAATGAGGGTAGATTTAGATGAGACAGAAGAAATTCTTCGCTATGGAAGACACTGGAAGAGGTTGCCCAGAGGACCTGTGGATGCCCCCTACCCTGGAAGTGTTCAGGGTGAGGTTGGATGGGGCTTTAAGCAACCTGGTCTAGTGGGAGGTGTCCCTGCCCATGGCAGAGGGGTTGGAACGAGATGATCTTTAAGGTCCCTTCCAACTCAAACCATTCTATGAGTTAGTCATTTAATAGCCTGGCACAGACCCAGTAGTTAAAGAAAGCACTGGACAGGGAAAGCCAAGCATCCTTGTAATTAGACACTCTTAACTGCCTAAGTAGTGGTGTTTCTCTCATTAATCTAACGCTTCTGACATGCTACAGGAGCTGAAGCACTGTGATATGTTACATGGAGAGAATAGCAAGACCCTCTGGTAACATTTTCAACACTGATACAAAAAAGGCTCATAAAAAGCAGTTATCTGTGGAGCTTAACTGTTGCTTACAAAGATATTGACGTATTACGGTAGCCCCAGCAGTGTCCTTGTGTACAAAACATTTATTTAGCCCATTATATACTTAAAGCATCATGAAAACAAGTTAAAAGTGTACAAAGGAGGAAAATGATTACTTTTGCTTATTTTGTAGCCAAAAGCTGGGTCTCTTGGATCGGGTTCGTGGTACCAATACTAAAGGAAAGCTATTTACCCCTCTGAATGTAGATGCCATTGAAGAAAGTCCTTCAAAAGAGCCTAAGAATGTTGTCTTGAATAATAAGGAGCGTTTTCGCACTGCATTCCGAATGAAAGCGTACGCTTTTTGGCAAAGCTCAGAAGGTAGCCCATCTGTGTTGGTTTCTTTCTATCCATCCCGTTTTTTTTCCATTTTACTTTACTCCTCTGCATCTTCTGTTGAAGGTTTGTGACATTCTGGGCTAAGGCTGGCGTGTCTCGGGTTTTAATGGCACATGTGGGGAAGCCCCAGGAAATGGATGATGTAGTGCAGGCGACACAGTGCTTGAAATGAGACAGCAGCCCTCAAATAATAAAAAAAAAAAAAAGGTAATAGATACAGGATAAAGCCAGTGGTGTAATCAACCTATTTGACCTGGAAAAAGGGGAACATACTGGGCAGTCAATCTATATCCCAAAAAAAGCACACACCATCGTGGCTCGGTTTATCAGCAAGGATGCTATGCTAAGGTAGCTCCCTCCTAGACTGCATCCCGCCCTGCGCTAGCCTGTGTCCAGACATCTCAAATATCTCCTCACTGCAGTCTCTTAAAACCTTCTTTTATAGAGCCAACAGCTGCTTCCCTCCCCCTCTCCCTACGGCTGCTGCCCCTCAGCAGACTTCCAGTGGGTGTCCATGCAACAACATAGGGAAGCCGAGAGGAGAAACGCCCTGAGCACACTGTTCCTGCCTATGGCATCCAAATGGTCTCTAAATAACACTTTCTCTTTTAATGTGCCAGCTGGCATCAGTGCATGCTGAGCATACTACCATGGATGTATTCTGGGTGTCCACACCGGGGACTTGATTATTCTCTTCCATGAAGGCACACGAGCTCAAGTGGTGAACACGGGAGGAGAACTTGGCCTATGGCCAAGTTCTACACCTACTTTGCTTTACAAACTTTTAGCTTTACAAATCCAAAATTACACCCATTTTAGCTTTATGTAACATAATTTTGGCAAAGATTTTTTTCATTGTAAAAGCTCCTTAAAGTGGAAACCCCTAAATCTTTTGGAAAGTAAGAAAACTTCCCAGTGTTTTGAAAATGGTGGAATCTGTGAGGAGATTCCTCAAATAATGTGTTTTATGGCTGTCCCAGCAGAGTTATGAAATCCCTTTCAAGAGTTGACCAGAGAAAGAGGAACCTGCAAGAGACGTTCCTTTACTAAATTGCACCTACTTTATCTAGTGCTATATTCAGCCAGACCTCCCTCTAAATATTGTGCAGTCAGATGCTCACACGGCTTTTTTTTTTGACCTGCTTTGCAGATGCAGGAACAGGGGAACCCATGGCAGAAGAGAGAGGTGACAGTAGCGACTTCCTTATGGAAGATATGATCCCCACATTCAAGACAGCCATCCGAGCTGTCAGGTAAAGGTCTTTGACGCTTCTCAATGCCTTGTTTTGATCTTGAATGCTTATTCTTCAGACCGTATTGCCATGTTGCTACATGTTGATTTATAGTTGTTGTTATTGCTTTCTGAAAATGCAACAGATTAGATCATTCTAGATATATTGACAAGTACAAGACAGACCCTATTTCAAGTCCTCTTTGAAAATATGAGGAAAGGAAAATGTTTTTCAGTAACACTGACCATGCCATTTTTGCAAGATATTCCATTTATTGTAAAATAATATTATATACAGTTCCTTGTTCAAGTATGTTATATAGTATCTTGTTCAATTTAGTGACTGAAGTTTTTCTGTGAAACTGGAATTTTCAGTTCGTTGTTCCAGTTTTACATAAAACTGGAACAATAAACTGAGCCAACTCAACTCTTCTTTATTCAGAATTGTGTGAGTGTGCAGTACAGTTTTCAGCTGTCATCTTTTAACAGATGCTGAGGTCTCCATTTCATCAGTCTTAAGTTTGTGACATGTGCCACCTCTATTTTTGTATCACAGGAGATATTCCCTAGGGGTAGAAAACTCCTAGCCGGGCTTGATAAAGTGTTTAGCACATCAAGCCCATAGAATTCATTCACTGATGCTTTGTTACACCTCTACTCAGTATTTTTCACTCTCTTCCCTTGAAAAATGTCCCCCCAGGAAACTATTCTGTTTTCACTGCAATTGTTTTTTATTCCAGTAGTTGTGAGGTTATAGGCTGGGAAGTTACTACTTTCCAGGTGAAAACTGCAAGTCTGGAGTGCCCCAAAATTACCTTCTTAGAAAAACTTCAAGAAAGATGTTTATAAGTATATAACTAGAATATATATTCTCCTGGTTCTTTTCCAGTTGGGTGCAGGAGAACCAGTCATTAAAAATTCCAAGTTTCCTCAAGGTTGCTGAAAGCCATGTCCCACAGGCTTTGCTCATGTTACCCATGACTGCTTCCTTTCTTCTGGAAGTTTCTTCATCCCTACATCCTCCAGAGTTTTCCCTTTCTGTCCCTGATATCTTCTTGCTTTCAAACACAGACTATACATCTGTCCTGTTTTCTTGCCCCATCTCCATGAGACATGCTATTATTACTTTTGCAAAACCTCCTTTCCCATATCCTGTCCAAATCTAATTGATTAATATAATTTCCCTTTAAACTTAATCATGAGCTAAGTTTTTGTGGTTTGTTTTTTTTTCTTCTGTAGTTTACCCAGACCCTGAATGCTAATGGGAAATAATTCTTTCAGACAAAACCACTTAATGGGTTTTCAGGGTCACGATCAAGGAGATTTTAAATTGAAAATGCCAACAGTGTGATCCCTGTTCTTCATTTATGCCTTCTTTTTAAGTAAAGTTTTCCTGTTATTTATAGTTTGGTTAAAATAGGCATAGGTATAATTTTTAAATCTTTAAAAATTTATAAGCAACAGAGTTAAAGAGTTAAAAACCCTTAAAAAGTTATAATGGAATTATCTTTGTTAAATGAAAGTTTATATGGATTTTTAAAAATGTTTAAAAAGCCCCTAATGATCTTGAATAAAAAACGTCAGAATTTTAACAGACAGCAATTTCCCAGTTCAGACCAATAAGAACATGGAGAGTCTACCGATCTCATACCTAAAACAGAATGAAGAAATAAAATGCTTTTCATTCTTTACATACATTTCTTGTTTGTTTGTTTATCTACCAAGATATAACAGTGTAAGCTAATGTATGAACAGAAAAGAGGGAGGAAAAAAAAGATGCCAAACAGATTTCAAGTGTTCTGGCCGGCAGTGGTCCTTCTTGTAAGAATTCTGTTAGTAATTACTAGGACATTTTATAGCAATAGCAATAATAACAGCAATCATGTTCTTATTACAACAGCAACAAGGTTATACTGCTCTTTTTTCAAGGACACTTCAGGCAGTACTAACTTTTCTCCACAACTTGAACTGCTGCTGACTTCTCAACTTACACATTGCTATCTAATTAACATTTCCTCTCTGAAACTCTCCCGGGTGCAAACTGAAAACCAAGCTGAAAATCCTCCAGCATTATATATATTTTAAATTAGCTTTATATTAGGCTGAAGCATAAAAAAGCTTCACCTTCATAGCATCAAAATCTCCTGTGCTTTACATTGTTCAAAATCAAATTCCACGTATGATTTTGTAGCTTTGAATCGTTTCCAGTTATGATGATAGTGCTGAAAAATGTGCATAAAATTTGTGTTAGCCTGTTAATTATGAGAAGTCAACTATTACATATTTACAAATGTCATATGATGTTAGAGATTCTCTGTTTATGTTTTATTGCCTTGTTTTGAAATAACATGCTCAATTTTCAAACATCTGGAGTGTTTATCAATTACTCGATAAAACTTCGAATTATCATTATGGAATATATCTAAGAAGTTAGTCATTTTTCTCTTTATTATGCAGAATACTACAGTTCCGTCTCTATAAAAAAAAATTCAAGGAGACTTTGAGGCCTTATGATGTAAAGGATGTGATAGAGCAATACTCAGCTGGGCATCTTGATATGCTTTCCAGAATAAAATATCTTCAGGCAAGGTAAGAACCCTCTGCTAAATGAGGACCATGTACAGCTGTGCTGGCAAAATAAAAGCATAGTTGGCCTGTTTGCAGCCAGGGCCACCCAGAAGCTGTGTCTTTGCATAGTGTAGCTGGTCAATAAGAAAGTCTTTTCCCTAAAGGATAAAGGCAAGTGAGCTGCTAGTGGGGGGAACTGCAGCAGAAGACACCACTGGCTCATATTTAGAACAAAGAAATAGGAGTAAAAAAACCTGTGAATTTTCTTGACCATTACCTTATTTGACTAGGGTCAAGTTTCTCACTTCCTCCCCTTTTCACAGATGATAAATAGTTGCAATATTTGTTGTGCAGGAGCTTTTCTGTGGGCTGGATTCTCTGCTGACCTGTGCGTGTTGAAACATCTCATGCAAGTGCAAAAATACATCAGCACAGGTTTTACATCCACTTCACTCAGATGGAAATTGACCTACATGGAAAAAAAAAAAAAAGGAATTTCAGTCCTTTGTGACTGTTCAGGTGCAGTCTGCCCCTGCAGCTCTTTCCTCACAGAAGTGTTTAATCAAGATGTGCTTTTGAGGCATGTCTACAAAAAATCACGCTGTTTGCATCCTGAGCCATGTGCAGAGGTCAGAGCTTGTGCTTGTAAGCTTGTCTGGGTTAGAGTGCACATGTGTGTGTACATGTGTAGCTTTGTTAGTTCAGTCTCAGCACAGCACTGTCCCTCAGCCCCCACACCCGGTCACTCTGAATGGCAAAATGTCACTCAGACCTGCTGTTGATTTCTCTCAAGAATGGTCTGAGTGAGTGCAACCCTTGCTGCACATTTGGACCTTTTCTAGACTTACCTTGGCTTTGTAAGGCTGCTCTGGTCCTTTTGCTGAACTTCATCATTTCTTATTTTGAAGTGCTTTTCCATATACTGGGCTATTTCATTTTTAAGTATATAACTTGTCTGGTTCCTACCTTACTATTATTGCTCTGATAAAGCTGCTGTCTTTAATTTTATACCACAAAACTCCATTGTTACTCTATAAAATGGGCTCTTCATCACATGAGCTTAGGTTTCCACGTAGTAATACCTTTTTTAACTCAGAAAGTTGAGGAGAGCTCATGGTGTTAGAAGTCTGCACCTATCTACAATGGGGTCTACACTTCTTATAATGAAGACTCTACCTCAGACTGAGGTGTTATATGATTTTGGACAGCAGAGCACCTCTCACTTGTGTCCCAGAAGCAGCGAAGGTGCCTGACATGTAATTATGTCACCCCTCTCACATAGTAGTTATGGTGGAGCTTTGGGGCATGAAGTCACATCCCAGGTGAGTTAGGGCAAGAATCACAGCACAGCCTTGGCTAAGCTACGTCCAGCTCAGCCATGCCATGCCCCAGTATAAAGAATCACCAGTAGCAGAAGAACCACAAAATTTCAACAACCGTCTTGCACATATACAGGGAAGACCTTTTTAGAGGACTTTAAAAAAAGCATAATCCTAGCAAGCCATGTGAGACTACTCTTACAGTTAAGAGAGCTAGTCAACATTATTAATGTCTTTTATGGCACAATTAATTAATCCCTGCTTAAACCAGATGCCCTCATTTGATCCCTTACTCTCCTCCAAATTTTCTTCACTGTGTCGACTAGATCTCCACTGACTGTAACAGGACAAAACCAGGGAAGTGAGTCCTCATTGTGTCTATAAATAGCGAGATGCCAGAGGAGTTTGATGAGACATTGACTGATGGCCCAGCAATGCTTGGGTGACTAGCAAATACCTAGCTAGCCTTGTGAGGTTTGCCTTCAGCTTCTTAAAAGTTCCATTTTCAAAACTCTTTGGGGCACCATGAAGCCATGCAATGTACCTGCATGGATTCCCTGATAACACAGATAACTGGTTTCTGCTGACTGACATCTGGTCAGTTTGGTGTGTGGGCTGAATGCACAGATGCTTACTTGCACCTGGACATTTGGATATGCCAAATGAAAGAATGTACTCATACAGTAAAAGTGTAATTAAATCTTCTGGAGCCTCCCAAACAATCAAACAAAATTGTTCCAAATGGAAACTCAAGTAGGATTCCTTATGAAACTTCATTTATAGTAGTGTTTTTCAAACCAAAAGAATAATTAGTAAACACAAAAAAACCCAAAACCCAAACCAACTAATAATTAGGCACAATAATTGCCTCAGTCACTGGTTTATTAAGAATATAAGGATTTGCCACCTTTCACCAAATTCTGATTTTCATTATCCAGCACAGAACCTGATGGGTCTTTCCAGTCATTTTAGGAGCAGCTGTTATTAGACAATCATGCTATTTTGTTCCTTGGAAGTAACTGAAGTTATGTGTTTCTAATGTTAGTTTAGTAACAGTGAGCTATATAATTATTTCATTACCATGAAATTACCAGGTACTTAAAATTCAATATATTGGTTGTGGATCCAGAACAGAACAAACATGCCATGACCCTCAATATATTAGCAAATCAAAACGTGCTTCCTTTTTTGAATCTTTGCTGCAGAGGTGCATAGCTTTTCTTTCATGTGTTAGCAATTGGAGATGGACTTATGCAGTTGCACTTTTCTTCTTTTCAGAGTAGATATGATTTTTACACCTGGACCTCCATCTACTCCCAAGCATAAGAAATCCCAAAAGGGAGGAGCTTTTTCTTACCCTTCACAACAGTCTCCCAGGTGAATTTTTTTAATGCCTAGTATTTTGCACAGACCAAAACGGAAATAAAAAGTTCATTCCTACCAATCAGCATGACCTTCATTCCTCAAGCCAGCACACTGTTACAGTAAGCATACTGAGAGGTTATGTTGCTACAAGATATCTGTGTGTGAAAGCTGAGCCAGAAATACACTAGCTTCCCTAAGAACAATGGCTGATGGAAATCTAAACTTAATGCCTTAAATATCTAGCTCAGCTTCTTCACAGTTTGGAAGTGTTCTTTTATATGAAATATGTACATTTGATTGCTGATGTGATGATTTTCTAGCATTCAACCAGTAAACTCTCAGTACCCTCAGTAAAAATCACCAAGAGTTTGAAGGTAAACCAGTTATCTTCCTGAAGTGAAAAAGTTTTATTATAGCCCCACCAAATGACAAGCACAGAGTTTTAATGATGCTGCTTTTAAACCAAAGATTGGTGAGAACTACTGAAAATAAATTGCAATACCAGGTTTCTGGGTGTGAAAGTTACAGCATGTTATTGTATCACTGCATTCCTGGAAGCAAGAACTCAATAATAAATGACATTTCTTCTGTTATTTACAACTATCAATCTGCCAATAAATACCCATGGAGAACCACACAAGACCATCAACAATCTGTCCCCAAAGCTGTTATGGCTGCTCAGAACAAAAGTAATCTTACAGAAAATAAGTTAACTTGGCTCTGTCTGGATTATCCCACCCAGTGAAAAATGTAAAAACATGCAAGTGCGAAGACAAAGAGAGGATGATCGCTTGGGAAACAAAGCAGATTGCAAAATTTGAATGAGCCCATATCATCAGTAACCCAATGTGCAGAATCTGACTTGTTTTAATTATAATTTCTGCTTTAGTAAGATACAGTTACAGCTATGTTTTGAGTTTTGTCAGAAAGAGAAGAGCTGGACCTGGTAAAAGTTTTAGAGTGTATTTATTCTAAGTCATGTGCTTAGAAACAAGTGCTTAGAAATTGTTTTTCTGGACTATGAAATAGGTTATGAAAAAACCTTTAAGGTTGATTTGGAAACTTTTTTGATAAAGATTGAACTTGGTAATGACCATCCTGGATCCCATGAAGTTACAAATCAAAGGTTTTTTTAATTAAGCAGACGTCATCTTCTTTCCCGCTGAAGTTATTCCTGCTGGGGGACAGACAGTAGGAAAGTACATAGAAGAAAATTAATTCTGGAATCTACTTTAAATCTCCAGGCCAGACTGTTGCTTTTCAGCATTTCCAGTCTCTGCCACTTACTATTTGGTTTAATGAAATTAAGAAAAAAACAGCACTCAGCCATGAAACTCAGATTCAGTCCTGAAAGACACTAATTATAAAGAATTAGATTTAAAAACACATGGCCATTTGTAGACCTACTCTCTATGCTTTCACAGCATTCTTCACAAACCTGAAATGATTCCACAAGTCTGACATTAATTTAATTGTGAACTTTTTGTTTGCTTTTGTTTTTTCTTAATCTTTATCTTGATTTTGAAAAAAAATAAAGTTATAAATCAGGAATAAATTTTTTAGAAATGCATTGGGACACATAGAATAGGCTTTTGTATGGTAAATAACTAAATTCAATCTTTTCTTCAGTGAGGCTCCCTCCAAGGAGCTGTATGAATATATCACCCAGATGCTAATTCTGTTTTCTGATATAAATTACTTACTGTGATGCAAAGACAAATTGAACACTAACAGAGTTATTAATTCTTTATAGAAATGATCCATATGTAGCCAAAGCATCTACAGCAGATACTGAAGACCAAAGTATGATGGGCAAATTTGTTAAAGTTGAACGACAGGTATGTAATTTCACAACTGATGGAGACAGAGGTGCTCGTACAATGCTGACGTAAATTCTGCGCGAGTCTTTGGCTGACCATGCAGATCTCACACAGATCTTGTTCTAATGATCACAAAACTATATTGTTAGTTTTTCTTGAAAGAATTTAATTAACTGGGAAGTACATTTTGAAATCTGTGGGATGAATATCATTATAAATGGCAGAAAGGCCCTAACAATCATGTTTAGATGGGACTTTTTCATTCCCTTAAATGCCGTACTCATTGTGTCTGGTGTTTTGCTGTGAGCCCCATCTTCTTTTGCAGGGTCTGGCACTCAAAAGGATTACCTCCACACACATTTTTTGTCCTAAACTATTGCTTAGCAAGTCAAGACACTCTCATTTTTAAATACAAAACTAAGATGGAGGCAAGTGGTATTGATTGACATTAATTCCTTTCATGGAATGTAAATGTTAAGGAACAAAGTACTTTGAAAAGAGAAAGTAAGTTAGTCCTGGTATTTAACCCTGAGTTGTGGGACTATTAAGATTTAGAAAATAGGTTTGTGTTCAAAGGTAATTCCATCTGTTGTATATTGGCAATAGCTATTTACTGTATTGTATCAAGACTTCGGTCATAACATTGCCGACTGCTGTCGGGAGCTGGACTGAAGAATATCCAGCAACACTAAGAATTTTTTTGGCACAGTTGATAGGGATGGGTGATCTTACCCCGAGGCAGTTAGAGGATAAGATGGATCCATTACAATCCAAGGGAAAGTCATGATTATCCTATAAATACCTTCATGACCAATAAAGAGGGTAGCATACCATTGCTGGGGGCACTGCTCTCATGGAAGCATTGACTCTTCTGTTGAACAACTGACTTGAGACAATATCATAACATTGGTATTTTTCAGGTTAATGACATGGGGAAGAAACTGGATTTTCTTGTTGATATGCATATGCATCATATGGAACAGCTGCAAATACAAGTTGCTGAGATAAGTCCATTGAAAGAAACTGCTTCTCCTGCAAAGGAGAAGAGAGAAGAAAACAAATATTCTGAATTAAAAACAATAATATATAAATACACTGAGCAGTGTGCTCATGAAACTCCTTACAACTTCCAGCAGGTTCCAGTCAACAAAGTCAGTCCTTATGGTTTCTCAGCACACGGTCATATGACTAATTCACAACCTTTATCAATAGGTGGGCAAAAGTCTGGCAAACTGCAAGCCACACCTTCCTCAACTTCCTACGCAGAAAGGCCAACAGTTTTGCCTATATTTACATTAATGGACTCCCAGGTTAGCTACCACTCTCAAGGAGACCTACAAAGCCCTTACTCAGATAAGGTGTCTCCAAGGCAGAGAAGGAGCTTAACAAGAGACAGTGATACTCCATTGTCCCTTCTCTCCGTCAACCATGAGGAACTAGAGCGCTCCCCAAGTGGCTTCAGTATCTCCCAAGACAGAGATGACTTCCCCTTTGGCCCCAATGGGGGATCGGCGTGGATGAGAGAGAAACGCTACCTAGCAGAGGGGGAAACGGACACAGACACCGACCCTTTTACACCAAGTGGCTCCATGCCTTTGTCTTCTACAGGAGATGGGATTTCAGATTCAGTATGGACCCCTTCAAATAAGCCAGTTTAAAAATGTGGGGGGGGCAGTCACTGGCTGACTTCTCCATGTAATGTAAGCATACTTTGTATATCTCACGTACTCTACACCCAAAGCTTCCTAGTTCGAAACACCAATGGCTGCATAAGATGCATGTGATATTAGTGGTAGTCATTCTGCACCATTTCATACAATTTACTAATGCAGTTTTTTTCATGCTACCAAAACTAAGGAAATTAGTTTTGAGCATGGTTTGCATGACTTTACCCTATATAAATGGTACAGCTGATTTCTTATATGATACATATCTCTCTGATACTCTTCAATACAGCACTGGTGAATTGATAACGGGCAAGATATGGTGGTCCTTACTACATTTTGTAAACAGGGCAGCAAAGTTACGCTATTTTGAGGAGCAGTATCCCTTTGTGGAAACATAATGTCTGAGTCCATTTTCCAGTATAAGTAAATCAATCTCTACCCAGCCTAGCCAAGGAGATCTCCTATTCAAAGCAGGGAAGCAGCTGAGTAAAAGCAAATGAACTTTCTGAAATGGTTTTGTGAAAGAAATGTTTCTCATGTGATCTCTTACACAATTACCCATGAAATACAATGTCAAAATGAAATTTAGGGTAGAGCTTAAAATTATCAAAACCACCTCCTGGAATTGATCATGCATATCTGTTGTAAAATGTAAATATAAGTCCCTCAAGCTGCTTTGAAAATCTTCACTTGTGTTTATAAAATTGCCCATTTGTTACTTATGGGGCCAAAATTTCTTTCTGTTCTTAAAATAAGGTTGTTCAGTGTAGGGAACTCCGGATTTATACACTCCGCTGGCTTATGAGTTGCCAAGTAAGCTGCATAATGCAACCATGCCTCAGTTTCCCAATCTGTTCACTGGGAGGTGTACTTCCGTACATACACACAGATATTTGCCAAGCGCTTTGAGCTCCTCAGATGTGCAGACTATCTCTATTCTCTTCCCTGGGAGTTCCACAATGTGGGATGCTGCCAGGATCTGTTTCTCTCTGTTTACTGTTTCACTTTGAAATAGACTGCTCCAAATCCATAATCATGTGCCATATTTAAGATCAGTTTATGAATAAATAAATACAACTTCTGTCAGCTGTCCCTGAGCAGCAGAGGGATAAGTATGCTCCCTAGGCCTCACCCTTATGTTTTTTCATGGGCATTGGAAATTCTGTTGAGGGAGAGCAGGAAAACAATCCAACCTAGTGGGCACAGGGCAGAAATGAGTCAAAGTTCTCACTGCTGCAGTGGGAATGTAGTGTCTAGATAGCTACCGAAACTAGGCTGACCCAATATCCTGTGTAGGATTCATGTAGTGTCAATCCAGGTGTCCATAAAATAGCATCCACTGGATGACAGGTTTGGTGGTTATTCAGTCTTTACGGCTGGTGGAAAACTGATCGGTACAGTGGGTGAGCACCGGGTACAAGAACCAAGGCACACATCAGATTTAGGATGAGACTAATCTTATCTTTAACTCAATTGTCGACAATGACCAAATGTCTACCAACTTCAAAGGGAGCAGATGGTCACTTGCTTAGATGTCAGATGATCAGAGACACCCACTGACCCTCATCCCTACCCCACTGGTGCAAGGTGCAGCTTCTCTGCCATGGCTCATGCCCACCTCCTATTAAGAATGACCACTGTCACTCCATGCAGTAAGTTCTCCATGATGGCTAGAGCAGTGACCCACAAGAACCCAGGGGTTTGGCCCATGTAAGATGTTAGAAAGTGGACCTTCTGTAATGACTGCTTGTATTATGCTGCAGCTGCACAACTGAGCATCCTTGGCACATCCAGTCAGAGCACTGATACACTTTACTGGGCCTCCCAGTATTTACTGGGTATTGCACAGGCCTGGACAGAGTGCACTTCAATGAAAGATGGCTTGTTGGGTTTTGCTCAGTGTAGTAAGCTTAATGTGTGATTCCTCTGTATTGTCGGCAACTCATAACAGTCTTTCCATCCAGGGAGGTTCTGTTCTCTTCCAGATGTAGACACTGCCTTCACCTTCATTGTTTATTTAAGAGACATCTAAAGATTAGGATCTTCTTACTTCATTTGCTGCTTCAGCTAAAGCATGATACATCCTTCTGCGACAGGGAGAACAAATTGCAGTGGTTACTTGAGTAAATAATGTAGACCAGTTACAGCCTTTGAAGACTAGGGAGTCCATGGAGCTGTTCTGAGACCAGAAACCATGATGACATGAGGCACAATTTTGGTAATTACTTAATTGACAAAATAGCCATTGACCTGAAAGGTAATCTGTGTTTGGTGCAGTTTCATGGCTAAATTTGGAGGGAATAAAACCAGCTAACAAAACTATAATTCATTATAATTTAGCTTATTGAGAAGAATTCCTTGGCCATAGGTGGTTCTTAGAAATACCTGTATTACACCTGCTGCAGGCTCTCTGCTATAGTAATACATGTCAGTAGCAAGATTTAACCCTCTCATAATGTATGAATGAAAAAGAATGAAAACTGATTTTAACATCGCTAGACTTCTTTTGAACTTGGCATAAGTATATGCTAGACAAGCCCACTTCACTTTTCTTATATGTCAAGTGCCTGGCATTCCTACTGATTTCACTTGAGTTGGGCTCATCTCAAAACGCTTTCTAGATCTGAGCAATCAAAAATCAAGGCAGCCAAAAACCAAGTGCAATCTGAGAAATGTGTTTGTGAATGTCCTTGACGGTGACTACGGCATGCAGTTCCCTGCCCAATTCCCCCTCTCATTCTTCAATTCAGGTTTCTAATCTCTCCCATGACAGGTCACATAAAGGTATCTTTTCCCAGTATTAAACCTGGCCGAAAATCCATAAATCACCTCATTATAAAGGTATGTTCATTCCAAGAGAAAATACAGGCAAGGGCAGAAGATTTGGATGATTCTTCACTTACAGAGAGCAGTCCCAGGGAAAGTGGGATTTTGGCTGCCCTGCACTGTGTACACTTAGCAGCTGAACTGCCTTCAAGTTAGCATTTTCTGCAGGCTATAAGCACCAACCTGCTGTAGGCAGCCTAAAAGCACCGGGTCAGGTATCTGTAGCCACATCAGGAAATATTTAATGACATGCTAACTGGTCGGTTAAGGTCTATCTCTTCTTAAAAGGCCCTGGTGGCAAGCTCAGCAACACCCTCTGCAGTGGGCATCCCTAGATGCTCTATAAGAAACCCAAGATAAGGGTCAAGGAAGGTCCAATTAGCTTTTTTTTTTTTTTTTTTTCCTAACACACTTCTTTGCACTGAAACTAATCACTGCTCCGATCAGAAGAATGATTTGCTTGGCAGCTCTCTGCCTCCTGTGGCATCTGGATTAGAAATAGCATGTGTATCTGTCCTGCTGTCTGCGCTGACAACAGATGTGTGTCAAGATGTCCCCAGCAAGGTGAGATCTGGAGACCATCCCTGGTCTGGAATGTGCACACAAACTTCATCAGACTTAGAACAGGTTGAGTCCAGGGAGTACATCAACCTCTGTTTATGTATAGTTAACAAAGAAGAGAATTAACTGTTGGAATCCACTTTGCTGATTCTTAACTCCTACAAGTGACCAAGGATTCATTTCAGGCCCCGAGATTTTTTTCTTAATCAGAAAGTGTGGGCCTTTCCTCTTCCTTTCTCAAACTGCATTGGGAGCAGGACTGGGTCCTAACCTGTCTTTATTGATAAATTTCCTTGTGAAAGACAGCACTGCTCTGGAGATGTGTTTCTTAGCTACATTTTTATGCTGTTTTTTCATTCCCTAATGAACGACCCTCATCTGGAAGTTTTTGAAAAGGTGAATGTGTTTACATTGTGTGCCTCTCTCTGCAGCGCTATGATCAATGAAGCTGCCTCACTTAAGATTCAAGCTGAGACTATTTCATTAAGGCAGAAGTGAATGTTTAGGTAAAGTGTGCAGGTTATGAAAAATGTGGTTTATGATCCACTTAAGGAACTGGTCTTTTTAAAAAACAAACTAGTTAGGTAATGGCTGTTGGCCTTGCCTTGGCTTTTCCCTGCACTGAATTAATTGGTCTGTCTCTTATTAAAATAAAATGGAATTCAGCGCATGAAGAGATTGATTGAGAAGTCCCTAAGCTGACTGGCTATATTTGCTTTGTTTTCATCTGGAACTTTGCTGCATTGTTATGGTTCAGAGTGGAAACAGTTTTAAATTTTTCTGCTTCTAATTGTGGCACAGCAGTGCTGCAAACTAATTCCCACCTGAACCCGCGCATGCAGGGCTGCTGACTTGTGGCCTTCAGGTGAGCACCGTGGTCCAGTCAGTTTGCAAGATCACAGCCTAAAGCAATCAGAAAATGCAGATTAAGGAGCAAATTCAGCCCTGCTGGGAGCCCAGCTGTTGCAGGGGCATCACATCTGCTTATTTAAGAACTGAATTTGTCCTGTTTAGTGCAGAGAATGTGAGAAAGAGATGGATCTTGATTCCTTGCACCCCACAGCCCCCACCACTACTAAGCTTCAGGTGTCTAAGAGCTGTAAATCTAAATGTTCTACAGCACCTCACAAACTTGTGCGATACCATTTTTTCAGCAGCCCAGATGAATGTGGGTGTTCAGTTTTGAAGATTATTTTCAGAGATTCAGAGGAAAAAGGGGCCATTTTCAAGTGTTTTTAGCTGAACACTGTGAGAGTGCAGAACCTGGGTATCGCTATTGCTTCTGATTATTTAGGCTGTAAGACTTGATCCTTCCCATTGCAGCTTTTAGTAGCTTCCCTCTGAAGTTAAGTGAAGCAAAATACTGGAAGTGGGATCCTATTTCCATCCTCGAGAATACGCTGAGACTGAAGGTTACATAGCCAACTGCATTTTGTTTTCTAGTTATGGCATCTTATTATTACTAGTATTTGTGCCTTGCTCACTGAAATTTTCTCCATGCTACAAAGATGCTTTTCAGATTCTGGCTGACAAGGGAACACAACTTTTATACAAGTGGCCTTTAGTGCTCTTTATAATATTATTTATTGTAATTTTTAAACTGTATGTGTAATTTATATTCTGGCACTGTCCAATATTTGAACAACTTTAATATGTTTATTTCAATATATTATGCAAACAATACTTCTTAACTGATTTTTTATGTTCTGTCTTTAAAAACTTCACCACTTATTAATAAATAGAAATTTCAATTATGATGTGGAGGAATTTATTTTCATTTAAATCATCATATCTTTACACATAGTCAAAGAAGAAAGTGTCAAAGGTACCCCCAGCAAAGACTTTTTACTTTTCCTATGCAGGACCAAACTCATAGCTGCAAGTAGGCTTTAGCTGGCTTCCACAGCTAGTCCTGTTACAACACACAGTAAAACCCATTATTTGTGACTTCCTTTGATTTAGTGGCCATATAATTTATATGGCTTTGATTCTATTTGTGTGTGAAAATGAAAACTGGGGATAAATGCATTCATATTAGGGACATTAATGTGCTAAAATACGATGAAGTTTCACACAAAATACAGAGAGAGTACACTAATGGCACAAGGCTGCTCTGAATATCCCCTGCAGGGACTTTGAGTGCTGGCAAGAGAGTTAGGTTAGGAACCCAGTTGCCTCAATTCAAACCTCCATTTGTGTGTGGTCTTGACCTCACATCTTCAGTTGTTTGTCCATTTTCTGATGCATAAGAACATGAGAAGTTTCCTCACCCCCCAGCATTACTGTGGGACAGTATGAACTATAGAAAATGTCTTGCCTTCTTACACAAACAGGAGAGTGTTACTGAGGAAAATCAATCTCAAAACATCTTTTCTACAAATGGTTCTGGTTTTCGTTTTGGCTGGGGATACCATTTTAATAGTATTACAATCTAAAGAGAGGATAGAGTATTTTTCTTTTTGTCCTACACGCTGGTTTGGAAGTTGCCGTGTTTCCTTGGTGAAGGCACAGATTGTGCACGCACATGTGCACAGCTAAATTGGCTTGGCTCAGAGTATTGCAGGAGGATTCACATGTGTGGAAGGAAGGGGACATTATACATCCTGTGTGGCTGAATGGATTTGATTTCTCTCAGTGACAGTAGATGTGTAACAGTTCAGTATCAAGTCAAAATACCAGTTTTTGTTCTTGTCAGACCACTCTGCAATGATTTCAGGGAAAAAGCAGGGATTTTTCAGAACATGGGCCAGTCAATCCAAATGACACAAACTGCCTCTCTCAGATGATGCCTGTTTCTAAATGGCACCTTTTTTCACTGCAGAGTTGAAGATTACTAACTTGGACAAAAACATTATCTTTCAGATGATGGATAAATAAGATGAGATGAATCCTATCCTATCAGTTCAGAGAGAACACTGAAGGGTAGCTGTGCTGAATGAGACAGGAAGAGAGAATGTGAAATATCACCTCTTTCCAAAAATATAGCTGAAACCAGTGAGATATTTTTAAGGTATTCCCTGTCACTTCAACGTCACGATTGTCACCAAGGAACCAGCTCTGCACAACACTCAAAATTCAACCTAAAAAACCAGTTTCTTCAATTTTTGTGGTAGGTAAAAAATTATTCAGCAGTTATTCCAGTCTCTTACCACACTTCTATATCTATATCCCCGTAAATTTGGAATAATTAAAAATATTCTGTAGTATTTTGGTTTGTTTTCATTTTTTTTTAATGTCTCAATTTAAACAGGATCAGTGCCAAGCTCTGATTACAGCCAAGTTCTATCATTTTTTTCCAACAATCAACAGTATTTTTTTAAACTGTCACACCAGAGTGTGGAATTCTGAATCACTTGGGTTTAGTTTTCTACACAGCTCCAAGGTATGTACAACGCTAATATTGTCTTTATTCCCTACATTTCTTTCAAGGCAAACACAAAGGTCCTTCAAATGCATTCACATCCCTTTATAAACAATATTACCGCACATTGTCATTACTGACTGAGCAGTGAGTGTCCCAGTTTGAACCGAACGACTGCACAGCAGAATTCTTTTGCAATGAAAAGCAGGCAGCCACATAAATTACATTTAAATGAGTATTTTGAAGACAAGATAGGTGAACCATTCAGCTTTTGTTCACCTGAACTGAAAGACACTGCATTAAAATTTCCCCTTGGCTGTCATCCAAATCCATAAGCATGCCAAAGCACACAGGCTTGTGGAAAAGTGGCTGGAAAGCTGCTCTGTGGAAAAGGACCAGGGAATGTTGGTTGACAGCCCATTAAATATGAGCCAGCAGGGTGCCCAGGTGGCTAGGAAGGCAAAGGGCATCCTGGCCTGTATCAGAAATGGTTTGGCCAGCAGGAGAAGGGAAGTGATCATGCCCCTTTACTGAGCACTGGTGAGGCTGCACCTCAAATACTGGGTTCAGTTTTCCCTCACTCCAAGAAGGACACTGTGGTGCTGGACTGAGTTCAGAGGTCAGGAAAGCTGGTGAAGGGTTTAGAGCACGAGTCTTACAAGAAGCAGCTGAGGGAATTGGGGTTAACCTGAAGAAAAGAAGGCTCAGGGGAGACTATGCCACTCTCTACAACTACCTGAAAGGAGGCTGTAGTGAGATGTGACATGGGGGTCGAAATCTTCTCCCAGGTCTTATCTTATGACAAAAAAAGGAGGAAATGGCTTCAAGTTGCACCAGGGGAAGTTTATATTGGACCTTAGGAAAAACTTCTTCACTGAAAGGGTTGTTAAGCAGTAGACCAGGCTGCCTGGGTTGGTGGTGCAGTCACCATCTCTGGAGGTATTTAAAAGACATAGATGTGAGGTGCTAAGGGACATGGTTTAGCAGTGGACTTGGCAGTGTTAGATTTAGAGTTGAACTCAAAGATCTTAAAGGTCTTTTCCAACATAAATGGTTCTGTGATTCTATGATTCTGACTTTCTGTATGTAATTGTCCTTTTAAGAGATTAAATTTGTTTTATTCTTCTAAAATAATGAGTAACAAAGAAACATTATTACATTTAGAGAATGATCCTTAATAAAATTTGTGCAAAAATAAATAAATAAAATTGCTAACATCTGAAATGAAATTCAGCTGAAAATAAACTTCATAGGGCTAGCACATTTCTTAAATATATAAACTAAATATCTTGTAAAACTCTAACAGCAGAGGACTAAAAGAGAAGTGTTGAATTATAATTGAGCTATTTGAGAAAAAATACAAAACGATACTTTTCTAAATAGATTTTGCTAAACAGTTACTCAAAGGTGCTTTCATGGAAGTGTTTACTGCAGTATAATAAAGTGTAACGGAAGATAAAACTTCAATCCTCTGGAGAAAGCTTGGAATAAGTTTGCTTGTTTGTTGTTGTTTTAAAAACAGCACTTCACTCCCTATTGCCCGGTAGCACTCGATGAGACAGCTACAGCTGGATGTGTGCTTTCCTACTAGGCAGATGAGACAGGTAGTGTGCAAGATGCTTTAGGTACTGCAGTATTCCCTGTTCCCATCTCATCCTCTGTGGCAGAGATTTCTACCCCAGCCAGGGAGGTGGGTAGCCCTACCTGAGAATGCTGGTAGAGGGTGACAGAGCAGGTGGGAGGGGGTGCTGGTTGCTGACTCCGGCTCCGGTCACAAGAACATATGGCTGGAGCCCTTGCAGTCTCTCAAGGGTATTCCAACTGTGTTTAAAATGTATAAGAAAAAAGCCCCAGGGAGAAGTAGCGGATCGCTTCCACATTGCATTCTCAGCTCACAGAGACAAAACGCTCCAACATTCAGAGTTTGTTTTCTCCCTCCTTACCAGAACTCCATGCCACACTGTCCTCTCTTACAGATGTATCACATCTTTGGCTTGAATGTGTGTTTATTTAAATTGCATTAGCAGGGACTCACTCTGCATAGCCTTGGGCAAATAAATGCATTTACTCAGTAATTTATATTAATTATGTCCCTATGCTGTGTTACTAAGAAGATGCTAAAAATGTTTTGACTTGTTCTGGATTTTGGGATAGTGGTAATGGGCACGGTGCTGTCACACAAAGAGATGCTGGAAAAAGGAAGCGCGTAAAGACTATACCCCTGAGAAAGCGACTTGCTCAGAGTGATGCACTGAGTGAGAACATGGCATTGTCCCCAGGAGTCAAAGTTGGGGCTGAACAATAGCCCCCTCTTCGGTCACCTGAGCATTGCTCTGCAGCTGAGGAAAGTTAAAATTACAAAGTCCCAGGGAAAAACGCAGAATGAGGTAAAACCTGCTGAAAGTCAAATTATCCTCATAGCCACACATCAAACGATTGGAACTGATCCCAGCACACACATTTTCCTGGCTACACCTGGTTTCGTCAGCTGTTACAGAGAGGACTTTCATAGCAGCCTTCATGATGAGGTATTGAGCAACTGATAATTAAATCAGTAAAAGTAAGTCTTGTCAAAGAAAAGGTGTTTCCATATTCCTCAAATTGCAGCATTTAGTCTCAAGTCATGAAAAATTTCCTTCTATCCCAGAAGTGACTTCCATACAGAATTACATCATTTGAGATGAAATGACATCTCACTGGACAATGTTTTTTCACGAAAGGCAGAGTGAAAGAAAACAAAGGTGTGATTGTGCATGTGTGTGCATGCACATGTGTAAGCAGCGTATCTACCAGCTGTTAAATGGGGCTGCACTTCCCTTCTAGCTTCTCAGTGAAGACAAGGTTGCGTGACAGACAGAGGCACAGCCTACCACACCTATAAGAAGATCCCATAAATATCTTTTCTGTGGGGAACCAGGACTCCCCAAAACTTATGACTGAAATCTAAAACCAGAAAAATCACTTTCTCACATCTGACACACTGGCAGGTTGCAGTGTTTTAACCATTGCAGGAAGCTGCTTCTTCTTCAGGTAACAGCACAGCTTTCTTTACCTTAACTGGTGGAAATTCAAGATAGGAAAAATATAATCAAAGACAAGTGACAACAAAAAAAGCCTCATGACACTCTAGTTACCTAGGCAGTATTTACAGTAAATTAAGTAGAGCTGGGAAGCCCTGCAAACCAAATGTCCATAGTATTGATAGGACCATGACATTGAAAGGACAATCCCAGAGTGATCCTGATCAGAAGCTCCAATGTTTCCCAAGTTGGGTTTGGAAACCACAGAAAGGCTGGGGACCATTCCCAAAAGACAATTTGTATACAGCTGTCCTGTGCATCTCATCTGCCAACTCCTCTTTATCCTGTTTCTTTCTAACAGGGGTTGGAATATATCACTGTTAAGCTTTTGTGCAGATCCTTCAAGTATTTTTTTTCCCATGGACTAACTGTGAATCCTTTGAGGCTGACTCTCTCTAATTGATCCAAGGTTTTGAATTAATTCACATGTTGAGGTGTTCAGTGGCTTACGATAAAACTACTGAATGGATGGATGACTATCTGCTTTTAAGAATGTTGCATCTAAACTCACTGATCTCAGAGGAATCACTTGGCAGTTTGCAGGAGTAAATGGGAGCAGAATTTCACCCACTACTTCCAACAGTGATCGTCTGTTCATCATTGAAATTGCCCTACTTTATTGTTGTGACTGGATCTCTCTTCCTCATCACTTAACCACAATGCCAGGCAATTTTCTATTTTACCTGTCAAGTTCCTTTTAATCTTCTACATTTAAAATACAGTTCAGATTTCTTCTCCATCATCTCAGTACCGTCCCTTGTTTAAATCACTTCTCCAAGGGTGGCTAAGGCTATACCAAAGGACGATAATCAAGGGCTACACCCTGGCCTATCTCTCACTGTCAGAGGTGGCACTGGCCTAATTGCAGTAAAATGAGCTGTCCCTTTAAAAAGGAAAAAAATCCTTTCTACTGTGCAGTTCCAGTCATTACTGCCAAAAGAGGCTTCCAATCCTCACCTGACCTGCCACAGAGCCTTTCCATGTGGGATTCAAATAGCACTTTGTGTGCTTATGATTGTGTTACCTCTAGTTAGTCCTTCTGGGATTAGGATTTCACAATTTTCACAGGATTTTAAAGAAAGATTATCAAGCCTGTCTACTCAGAGTCTTTCATGAAGTGATTATTAAGGCTTGGCAATAACCTCCAGTTTTATATAGGCTCTGAAGATAATCATCTGTGTCAAGAGAAATCAGGTAAGTTGACAATAACTATTCCAAATCTCAGTGGTTTCACATGTACTTGGAAGGAAATCATTTCAATGGTGCTATTAATGCTTGGTGAAAAGGTAGCAAATTAAATCTGTTTGTATTAAATGTATATTTATTACATTTTATTAAATTATCATATAAATAAATCTGAAGTTAAAAAGTAGTTGTAGCAGTTCAATAAAGCATGCAATTGTAACATGGGCATTTTCATATTAACATGCAATATTTCTTTAGACGGTGTATCAAGGTGTGCTAAAAATGAGTGATGACCTTTAGATGTTGGAACTGAATGAAGGTAAGGAAATAATACTCAAGTACTTCCATTTTTTTATTTCTTTGGTCTCTTAATTTCTGTTCTGCTCTGTTTAGCATGAAGACACAGGAAAACAACGTGATATCTGATTGCATTCTGTACAAGAAAAATTAAACCAATTCAAACTTCATGGTTACCTGACACACTGAAGTTAGTTCAAATGAAGCATAGCTAATAAACAGGCCAGTTTAAGATTGCTGTTAATCCAGAATGACAAAGAGGTATTTAATAAAATGTCTTCATGAGTATGTAATGGTAATCTGAACTGGATTTAAACCTCCAGTTCAGCACTTCAGGGAACTATGGATCAACAGTTCTAAGTAAAATGAATTCTACTAATATTGTTCACCTGAAAATAAACACAAGAGGAGGATTATCATATTCACTAGAAGTGAAGGAGAATTTGTAACTAAAGGCTTGACATGCAGCATGTATCAGATGAATGTTTGGGAGGCAAATATTCACTAAGAGTCAGTCACCTGTGAATTGCACTATGATTTAAATTGAAACTATTAGTGATTTTGAGCTGGACTACATATTTACAATCTGAACATGTATTTCAGTCATCATAGGAGTGTCACATATGCTGGCAAACAAAAGAGATACAGTTACAAAGCAATAAAACTTGACTGTAAAAGATAAGAATTAGATATCATATAACGCAAACATGACGTGTATTTTAAGTTATTAATCACAATAACCTCATTGCCGGGAGCTATAGTATTTCAGGCAGCAGTTCTAGAAATATTTGTCAAAATTGGCTTTGAATTTTCATCGGAGAGTATAAATGTTCAGAGAGTTAATGCTGGGAAAAGATTTTGGAAAGAAGCTAACTAAGATTTTGGAAAACACCTAACACAAATTTAAACCAGTGTCTACCAACTGAGGATTAAGGGCAGTTCTTTCTAGAGTGATTTTCTTAGAGATTTCTCTGCAATTTCTTTTTAAGCATCTTGTACTGGTCAGAGGACACCACAACACTAAATCTGGCACTCAGGCAAAAGACTCTCTGCTTCAGCCCTGCTCTTCTGCACACGCAGTGCAGAAACCATGGATGAACATAGGCTTGTGGCTGAGTAAAAAGCATTAGGCAGATAGACTGAATAGATAAGATGAACTACCTAAAAAGTTTCTGAGAGCTTTGTTTAAATTAGCAGAACTGGCATTTAAATGCTTTTGTCTCATCAAATGATCAAACACTGACATTCTTGATATTGTTTCATCATCCCCAGGAAGAGTGGCTCTAGAACTGCTAAGTACAAATTAGCTATTTTCAGAATGTGCTAATTCTCTAGTGAATCAAATATGCAAAAGATTTTAAACATGATGATAATAGTTTGTTAATCAAACAGGATTATCTTCAAGATAATGGTTTGCTGTGTAGTCAAAAGATTAGCTACTCTGAGAGGCTCTGAAAAAAAAATAAACTTGGAATTTTTTTGCCAATTTTCATACAATCAATTTCTGACAACTACAGAGATACTTGGTGTGTTCTGATATTACAAAAACAGGGGGGAACATGTAAGAAGCAAGGACTTTTCTTTTTTTTCCTAACCACCTCTAATTGAATTTTTGAAACGTAGAAAAGCAGTTCGTTGTCTGAAAGGCAGAGGACCATTAATTCCTCCCAATCAACTAGGTAAGGCAGCACAGGGCACAGCTTGGTGACAATAATTTACAATAGAAATACAAGCCTAGGGATGACTGGGCAAGCAACATTTCTGTAGAAAAGGTGCTCAACTGGTATCTGGTCTGCAATTGAACATAAGTAAATTTTATCTTGTTTCAACAGAAAGGGTGTAGACATCTGACATGTCAGTGTACTTTGGGCATAGGTCATCCTGCCAGAGAAGTGAACTGTGTAGATAATCTTAACAAGTTCCACCAAAGCCTCAGTCACATAGGACTCAAAAATAAAGAGTTACATACTAAGGTTATGACACCCGCACATACACAGAAAGTACTGATTGTATGATTTCTGATTGTTTGCCATTTACACCACCGATCTTTTTCTGCATCCTAATGATTATATTTCTTTCGTGGTCACATCACTCTGGGGCAAGAGTTGGGCAAAGTCGTACAATACCACAAACGAACACCACCAAACCAGCATTTCTTTCCCCTAGAGCAGCCAAACCTGCTGGAAGTCAGAGTCCATAATGCAGTGGTTCTGGTGGCATGGGGCAGCCAAGATGAGTCTGGGATTTCTGTGTCTCTTTCTGGTTTTCAGCACAGGTAAGGATGATAGTTTTGTGCTCCCCAGGGAATAGTCCCTTTCCCAATTGCTCCCATAGCCTTATCCCAACATCTGTGGCAGGCTTGGTTCTTTCACCCTGCATAGTCAGGGCTGATGGGCTGGAGCTCCAAGGCTGGTGCCATGAAGCAGGGCAGACCAGATGATTGCAAAGGTCTGTTCTTGGATCCCATGCCACTAATATGGAGTTAGAAAGGTTTATATGGAAAGAAAGAAGGGTTAGGAGGGTTCCTAAACCTACATTATCAGTCTGATTATAGCTTATACTAAGAGAGAGCTGTTAATAGAGCTAACTAGCACTGTACGAGGAGTCAGGATTTACAGGCCTTGTGCCATGGACTGTCTGCAGGCTATTTTTCCTTTATATATATATAAAGAGAAGGAGAAAAGGTATTGAAGGATCACCTTCTGTACAAGGCATAGATTTTAGTATGAATAAAGACAACAAGCCAGGCTTCATCAATTTAGGTACAAATAGCCAGACTATGTAGTGACAGCTCCTCTTTCTTCTGCTGCTTCCAGCCCTACAAATTTCATTTTACTGAAGTAGAAACTGAACCCAGGTTTCCTACTCCCTGGGGAGAGCTCTGCCCATTAGGTTTTAATGCAGTGGGGCATCACCAGCACTGAGGGGAGCCCTCCTTACCACCAATTCCTGGGAGAAGAGTTGTCTCTGGGGAGTATGGATGGACTGAGAAGCTGAAGCTTCAGAATGGGAGTTTAGCATTTGCTAGCACTGGCTCATCTGGGGAGCATTCTGGATTACTCTTTGGAGGTACTCAGCTCTCCACCGATGGGATAGCTTGTTCTGTGGTGGCTAGATCACTGCTCTGCACCTTGCCCTTGTTCGTCACTGAGGGAATCCCATGAAGCAAGTCTAATCTCCTGAGCCCAACTCCAGTTCACTCCTCCTGCAATGCAGCTCTTGAGAACAGTACTCAACTGAATGACTGCTCGGAATAATAAACATGCACACAGTGGAGCTTTGTTTAGATTTCACCATGTACCTGGCAGTCAATGTTGTGTGCAAACCTCATGAAGATCTCTACAACAGTTTGTTAGCACATTTTTTGATTCTTGCGTTAAGGGGGCAAACTCACATATTGAATGTGTTTTCATTCTTTATCTGGCAGCTAAAGGACCTGGTCTGTCCTTCAGGACATCCTTATTCTTAGGCACCTGATGAACTGCTGTTGTAGATACTCAATAGCCTGCTTTGCAGTGCCGACGTCCATCAGTTTTTGAGCTATAATGAATGAGAACAGCAAAGTAACCCAGGCAGAGAGCACAACAGTTATTTGGGGTATCAACAGGGAAAACTGCTGCTACTTGGGTCTCTTTCTTCTCTTCACAGCTTCATGCATAAAAAGAGAAAATAAGAAAGAGAAGCAAGTGGCAGTGCTGGCGACTGCAGGTAACAAGCAGCGCATCAGGAGCTCCTGTGTGGTGGTGTTAATGGGAGTGGGAGATACTGTGCTGGCCATGGAGGTGTCAGCAGATGGGCCATTCTCCTGCAGAGTCTATGAGACACAGCCCAGAGGGAGCAAGGGCTTCTCACTCAATCCAGGGCTTACCCAGGTCCCTGGCCAGTTTAACCTCTGCCCCTCTAGAAATCTAAAATGTTTTTTTCTCTGTTTCCTTTCTCTGCTTCCCAGCTCTCCCTCTTGTTTCCTGTCTCCTCTCTTCTATGCTGTGGGCAAGCTCTGCTTCCAGCCCTGGGGTGCAGGTTTTGAATTGGTTAAAAAAAATTCTACTGTCACTGGAAAATTTTATTTGTCCTCAAATTCGATTTTGTTTTCATCTCAGCTTTCTGTGATTCTTTTTCTGTCTTGCTCTGTTTTTTTCTCTCTCTGTCATGCACACACAGACCTTCTTCCTCACACACAGACAACACACTGTTCTGTTTCTGCATGACTTTGTGGGAGGGAAGAAAAAGAGTATCTTTGGAAATTTTGACTTGGGAAAAACAAATAAGCAAAGTCAACAGAAAGGAAACATGTTAAAATAAAAAGTGTGATTCAGCTACAGTGGATTTATTGTGTTGTAGCAGTAAAGCAATAAGATAGCTGACACAAAAATAAAATCTCTATTTTAACTCCAGTTCCACATAGCATGGGGGAAGAGAAAACGTTTCCTAGTTACTTTCTCCTCTGTGATCTGAAAAGAGATCTGCTGCTCTTTGGAAGTAAATACCCATTGCCCAGCACGAGAGGGCACCAAACCACCAGGACCGGCTCGGCTCCCCAGAGCCTGCCCAAGGGAACAGGGCACATAGAGCCCGACCTCAATTTTGGCCTCCCATTGCACTGGCCACATGATCTTGCTGTTTTCCAGATTCCTCTCTGCTCTCCTGGCATCTTTATTTTCTCATCACAGGTGTTTTAGAGCACTCCAATACATGATATGCTCACTTTGTTTTTCCCATTGTGGAAGATTTTTGCTCTGTGTCAGTGGGGGGTTAACAGCCATTTCCTTGCACCCTCATGCAGCCAGCTGCTCAGAGACCCCTTCTTTTTCAGAGCTGCCTGCCAAGTCTGTGGATCTGGCTGCTATTAACCTGACAGAGCTGGTGAATGGTATGCTGAACACAGCACTCAGAGGTAATGTGACAAGGCCAGGCAGGTCAGCCAGGCTGTCAGCATGGCAGTCAATGAGATAAAGAGCTAACGGTGCTAGCAGGAGAAGCCATAACTGCATTTACAATCCAGAATTGATTTCAGGAGCATGTTACCCTTGTGCACTTATAATGCAGATAGCTGTCTGCCCCAAAGCAGGTAGAAATTAGTGTGTGTTTATATATAGACACAATGTAATTACTTATGGGATGGAAAGCATTTAATAATCCAATGCAGGTTTGAATTAAAACAAAAAAAAACCAAACAAACAAACAAAAAAAAAAACAAACAAAAAAACAAACAACAAAAAAAACCCACAAAACCACAAACCCAAACAAACAAACAAAACCCCTTATTAATACAAATGATCCTTCCCTCACCTCAGGAGTCTTTTAGAAGTTAAATGAGCAGAGTAAAAACACGCTTTTCTCATCATTTGTTCCAACCACTAATAGCATGGACATGTGTTTCTGCAGGTACCAAAAAACTCTTCTCTTTACTGAGCGTCACATCCTACAGCTCATTTGCCTTCCACAAAGTGTTGGTCACCATTTATAACAGTGAGTGCCTCAGTGCTTCGCTCTGCACAGGAGTGTTTTTCTCTCCCGCAGCCTGTGCATCAAGAGACTGATTTTTCTCTGTCTCCCTCTACAGTTTCTAACGTGAAAAATGTTGACCCTGGAAAGTTCCCTATGCATTACTGCTACTGTTTGAACAACGTGACAAATGACTTGACAGGTGGGTACACAGGAGAGGTTGGGAATTGCATGTGCTTAAGCTGAATTATTTCCTCTGGAGCTGAAAGCTGTAGCCTGAATTCTTCAGACTTCATCCTTATGGGCAGCATCACCACACTGATGTCAACAGCCGTAACTCATGATGAGTGGCTGCTCTAGACCTTGGGGGAAACTTGATGAACTCAGTCTCAGATGCCTGCACCCTGCCAGCCAGCCTGGGATGGAGTCATCAGTCAAGTGACTGGTGTGGTTTACCTGGCAGAAAGACCTCCCTTTCCTCCTTGGAATACATAGAGCAGGAGAGACAACTTGGCCATGTATGATACCTCAGCCACTTGCACACTCCTGAGATAACCCATAGGAGATGAACAAAGGTTTCTCTGCACCAGTATACACCAGTAACTTCAATAAGCCCAACAGGAGTGAAAAGCAAGAGTGTAAATGGAGTGTAAAATGTACAAATTCTTCACCTACAATCCTTCTTCACAATGATCATCTCACAATATTTAACACTCCAGGTGTTAACACTCAGAGCTTGGATTGTATGGCTTGGTCAATGTAAGATATGCAGAGTAGCTCAACAGCTAGGGACCAGAACCCTCTAAGCCTCATGTGATCACTACACATATGAGCCACAATGGCTTTCATGGCTTTTCTGTACCTACATATCTCACAAGTCTTATTGCGTAATGACCCAGTCTGCCTTGGAGGGTAGTAGAGAAACCTCAATCTTTCTGACCCAAATTCAGAATGTCTTGGTGATTAGAGCACCCTCCCAGGCAGTAAAACTCCAGGGCCTGACTCAGGGCCCATGTCTGTCACTCTCTAAGCAAGAACATTTACCTGTTACTGCTAGAACATGTTACAAAAAAGCTGTACCACCACATCACCACTTGCCATTTTTTGAGCTGACAACAGCATCGATATGTCTGAAACAGACCTCAGAGGAGACAATCAGACGCCTCCTGGAAGGTCCCACATGGGTGACAGGCAGGTAGTGAAGGCAAATCCTACAGGATTTGGATCTTCTACATTTAAGCAGACTAAATAGAGTGTTGCTTTAAGTTGCTCTCTTGAACAGGTAATTGCCACTTAAGTTTACTTTTCGACATACTGGTGCTATTTTGGACATCATCTTTTAAATATACTTCTGCAGAGCACTTGTGTGGCTTCTGAAGTCCACTCCCATCATCACAACCATTTTGAACTTTAAAATATGATCATATATAAAAGTGATTTTTTGACTTATAGATGATAGAATATGTTTTTTCAATCATAAACTTTCTCTATTTTGTTGTCTAGATTTTACAGCTCTACTTGTTGATATTATTGGAAACTCCACCAGTTATCTTACAGAAATTTTCAAATCCAGCTCTATTCTCTCAGGTTTGCATTTCCTTTTAATAGTTATCATTGTCTTATTTGTTTTATTCCTGGTATGGAAACAAGCATAGAAAGGTGTATAAAAGCCTACTGCACTTGCTCAGCAGCATTTTTGTTGCAAAGCACGGACGGCAGTTTTAAACAAGTCTCCTTAGAAGAACAAGATACATATATAATGTTTATATAGATAATATAGAGACATACATGTTTCTATAAGCAGCTATATTTTGCGTGAAAGTCTGGTGAATTATTATTAAATATAGATATTTTGAGGAATTATGATTTCCAAATAATAAGTATGGGCTATATTATATGCAGATTTATTTCCATGTAAAAATTAATGTAATTTAGAATTTTAATTAGATAGAAATATTTCCCCTGGAAATATTAGATTTTGGATTCAAGGCTGGTTCAAGGTTTTTGTCAAAATCAGATCAGAAGGAAAATATTAGGCCAGCTGCAGTAGCCACATACCATTTTGTGTTTGTATTTTCAACTGTTCAAGATAATATCATATCATGAAAACTGGTAACAATGATCTGGTTTACATTTTTTTGCCTTTCAGTGCGTCAGAGCAATGATTCAGATTGTATCTACATCTGTGTGATGACAGGGCAGACAGGTAAAAATTAAAACCTTTCCACCCTGAAATATTGCTCTATTTATTCTCAGTGATGACTTATATTAGAAACAAGCCTTTCTTGTTATTTGTAAGCATTTCTGTTTGCAGAGAGAAATCTATCTGACTTTCGGGAAATGCTGGAGAAGTCTCCTGTTATTAATTACACATTTACCAGTAACACATCTTCTGACCTGGGTAAGTACATCTTGGGGAATAAAAGGAAACAGCAACAACAATGAAAACCATGTCCAGGTAGCACTTGCAATGAATATTCCATCTTCAAAATGTAAAAATAGTTTTTAAAAATACTCTTTTATATTTTATTATTACTTATATATATGTACATATTATATTTTATTGTCATAAATATAGTTATATTATGCTAAGTGTAATATAATATTTCTATTATAAGTAAATTTTACAAACTTTAAAATTATTAGCTTCAAAATCTTCTAGTGGAGGAATGAACAAACCCCCTGAGATGAAAGCTTTTACAGAATTCAGCACTGGGTGGGGTAGGCTCCTTAATGCTCTTAATCTAAATGGGTTCCTTCCTTAGCTCTCAGCACAAACTACCTCCTACCTTTACAGGAGTTACCTTCAGAAAGTAGTTGAATACATTCAGTGAGTGTTCTGAAAAGCTGTACAATGATCCTCTCCTGTTCAAAAAAACAAACAAACAAAAAACATTTTGCCAAAGATTACTTGAAAAGAATGACAGCTCTTGTTTCTATTATACCAGAACCTGATTTCTTTCTTTTTTATCATGCAATAAGCGATGGATGGTAAGCATTCTAACCCTATCTTCTTCTACCTCAAAGACCTAGATTCTATTTTTTCAAGTTTCATGAAATTACAGGAAGACCCAAACAAAACAGTGGATGCATCAGCAGAACATATGTGGACATTTAAAAGTAAGCAAACATTATCATGCTTAAATTTATATTCTCCTTGATTAACATCTTGATAAGTGATCGTGTATGTTTGCTGCACAGCACTGGGATGTTGAACTACAATTGCAGAGTAAGATAAAAGTTTGTTCAAAATAAGCAGAAGATGAGGTCAATAATGAACTGACTAGCTGGAGGATAGAAAAACTACCATAAACATCCATTTTCTTAGAAAAAGAAGCTTTTTAAGGGAGCAGAAAAGTAAAGAAAAAATTAGGTTTGGTTTTAAACAAAAGAAAAAAAGACTTTAAACTGTTTCCTCTCCTTTTTTATTGTAATTTTTGTTCTATTTTTCTCTATCTTTGGGTTTATGTGACATTCAGTTGTGAGCACCTGAAGATTTCATAAACGTCAGTGCATTTAGCTCCACCACAGGGCAACATAATAGAAAAATGCTAGCCTGCCTCATTCTGAAAGCCAAAACACAGGGCTTCACACTTGCTTGCTCGTAATAGAAGCCAAGAGAAATTCAGACCTTGACTTCGTGTCTCCTTGTCACTGCAGCTGCATCTCTCTACAACAAAATCTCTACATTTTCCATAGTCAGTCTGCTGCCTTTTTATAAGCTCTTCTGATTTGCTTAACCACACACCAACCTTTATTATCTCCTTTAGCCCCAAGTGTCACAAGATGTTGTCAGTTCTCAAATTCCTGCTCTCCTGTACCTGCCTGCTCCCTTCACATAGACAAGAGCTTTCATCTCTTTCCTCTGCAGTGAAGCAGTTCAGGCAGTAAAAATAATCTATGTGAAGAATAAAAAAAAAACACTTTACAGGAACATTCCAGTTTCTTCTTTTGTTTATGAAAACGTGCACATTAAAATGTTCTCTGTTATAATTTCAGACAGTATTAGGACTCCACCTGTTTCCATATTTAAAATGAAATGGAGAGGTAGCTGCTTGCCTGTCATGGGAAGCACTCAAGGAATAGATGGGATTTTCTGGGTGTATTTTAGATGTTATTGCCCCTCAATGTGTTAGACTTACTGCTGCTGTGGGGCATCAGCATCTATAGTGTATTGCTGGTGCCCTCCCTGTGTCTCTCCTGATTCTCCAGCTACCAAGATCCCCCTTGCCCAGAAAAGGGAGGAAATTCCCACCACAAGGTTTCTACCATGGCCAAAGACAGCTGGAGTGAAAGGATCAGGGTTTCCATCACTGCATGTGGATGCTTCCAGACCACAAGGCACAGCCGCTCCACCAACTGCTGGGGGGAGCTTGGCCCCCTCGCCAGCCCTGCAGCCCAGCCCCAGTGAGTACTGCAAGGAGGACTGGCACCTGCTTTGACCTGCTTCTGGTGGGGTTTGGCCAAAAGCTGAAACCACATCTCTGAGGTGGAGGCTGGGAGGCCCTTCAGGGAGACCCCCTCTGGGTCACTAGTGAGTCAATTTCTTCATTGTGCAAGTGCTAAAATCAGTTATAGGGTCCATAAACTAAGTCTTGCTTCTCATGGACACTTCTGCCACCCAGGCCTTCCCTCATATTTTGCTCCAAATATGGTGAGCAGACCTGTGGAAAAGTAATACAGAGCTGCTCCTTTTGGTCTCCACTGAACATTCTTTATAACCTGCCTTTCCCTAGCCCATGGACTTTCCAAGATCTAGCAAAGTACAGCTTTTGTCCTTCCTTTTCATCTGGACATTTTTGTATGCCACTGGAAGTACTGGGTGAAGGACTCTGGCTGTTGAGCTGTCTCATATATAGCAATTATTCTCAGTAGACAGATAAATTACAAATACTCTGAATGACAAAAAGCATGTCTTTCTGTTCCCATAGCTGACACGGACACATTCTGGATGCAGACAGTGTTGCCTCAAGAAACCAGCAAAGTGATTCAAACAGAGCCAGGTGAGATCGATCTGGGATAATAACAAAGTGTGTCAGTTGGCACATTTATGAAATCTAAAATTATAGATAGAAAAATATGTGGCTGTGAATGTATTTATATATCAATGTCTATGTAAGGGTTTATTAGTGATCTGTGACCAGTTTTTTTTTTCTTTTCTGTCACTCTTTCAATCAACCTTCCTTTTTCTTTTTATTTGTTAAGATGTCGAGGCGAGTTATATTTTTTTCCCTCCTTCAGATTTGCCTTCCTCAGTACTGTCTACGCCACCCTACAAGCCAGGTGTGACACTGAAACTTTACTCAGCTACCAGTAAGTAGATGCATCTCATGCAGCAAAAAGAGTAGTGTGCTTGAAAGTATAGCAATATGCAAATTTTCCCACACAGAAACAGCATACATGTTTAATTTACATGCTATCTTGTGTATGTAACACACCCAGAATGCCTAAGAGACTGCTTCCATATTTGTGAATCACACACAATCACACATTCAAAATACAAATTACACTGTGATGATAGAATCAACAGGTCTGCTTCATGTATCAATTTTAACATGGATTGGCTATTGGAGAATCTTAAAATTCATACATTCCAAAAGAAAGTATCATGTCCAAATTTGCAAAATAGGAGCACAGCTCAGGAATACAACAGGAAAAAATCTCAGTGACAAATCGCAGCGTTGAGGACTAAAGATAACTATTTCAGCTCCAAGTACTGCTATCACGGACACCTACAACTTGATAAAATGCACCCCATCCTGCAGACATCTCTAGTACCCTTGGGGTCTTTCCACTCACAGTCTGGTGTCCTTGCTCCAAGTGGTCACATTGGAAACGAAGCCACTTGGCCAGATGAGCAGTAGGCAAGATACAGCTAAAGCTGCATGTCACAGTTCCTGATTACATGCTACCCATTAACTTGGTAGATAAGGAAGTCAATTTGAGGGATAAGTTGGTGTATATGTTCCTGCATTGATACTAATGTGGAAAGCACATCAGTATTATTATGATTTCATACTGGAGGAAAAATCCAGATTGTCATGGGATCCAGGCAAAATCTGTGTGCATCTATTCCAGACAGGAACTGTGACTATCTGCTGTTTGGTGAAGCATTATCTATTTAGGAAGAGAAATTTTGTAGCTACCCCTGAGGTTGGTGTGAAAACTCCTATATGTATGATGCTGGGGGAATACCCGTGGTCAACTCAAGGCTAGGAATGAGAAAAATGTTCCCCACTTTTCCAGAATAAGCAGGTGGCTCAATTCCAAGGTTTCCTGGCATTAGGACTATGTTCTGCCAGTCTGATGGCTTAGAGATGTGATGGGGCTAAGAACTCACGGGATTCTCTGGGAAGAGGCTGTTCTTGGTCCACACATTGAAGCTGACTCTGCTGCTACCACAAATGAGTGGGAACATGAGTCTTGCTGGTTGGTGAGGACTGCTGGAAGGAATTGTGGAAACCTGTCCCTCACTTTCTTGTGTTTCTGTGTGGCAACTGTCTAAGAGAATCATAGACACTAGGTAGTGCAAATATAATGCATCAGAGTAAATTGCAGGGGTCTTCAATATCATTTGGACTTCATATTACAGATAAAACCAGAGGAGTCTAAAGAACTAAAATGCCAGTCACAAAATACTTTTTCAAAGGTCTGTTTGGATATCTGGGAAATGTAACCAAAAAAGTTTAATAACATGAGCAAATAAAGGCCTGCAAATTCTGAAGGATGGTAGGCAAGGAGAAAATGAAATGCTGATTATATGGTTTGTGATAGATTAGTAGGAAACATGGAAAAATAAACTGCATCATCCTGATATTGTCAAAGGAAACCGTGGGTCTCTGGTAGAGATTCCTAATAAATCTAAAACTGCTGCTGCTAGTTAGGCTGTCAAAACAGGAGAGGCAAAGAGAAAAACTGAGCATCACCAGAAGATTTTTGTATCACGGGAAACTGAGGCCTTGTGGACATTCTCTCCTAGTAGAGCTGACCCAGATCATCAGGGAAGCAGTCAGCTCCCTGGCTCCACACAGGCAACACTCAGGTCTTCATTTTGGGGTTACCTGGAAACTTAAAATCCAAGTTCTGGCCTGGATTCCCTGCTGATTTCACCATTTCTAACAGTATCTTGAATGCTGAATTCTCTCGGCTTATTGCTGAATTCCAACACAAATTTACTTTTCTGTAAAGGGTGGGGTCTTGGGGGTAAACATTTGAGTCAGAGAGAAAGCTTCTTTCACAAATCTTCAATTTTCCTGTCACTGGGGACAGTCAGATAGTGGATGTCATTTGCTTTTTCCCTTGGTTTTGCTGTTGTTCCCTATTGCAGCATTCCAAGACCAGAATCCTGTTCTGTTACTTTTTGTAGCTTTTGCTGATTCTGACCAGGTTTTTCATAGTTCCCAGTCCTGTTCTGGTCAGTTGCGTTCATCAGCATATGTTGAGGTGCTTGTCTTCTTTGTTTTCTCTTTTTCTTTACTTTTTTTTTTTTTTTTTCCTCCTACTATTAGAAAGTATTTGAGACTGTGCAACTCTGTGGGGCATCTGCTTTCAGGAGGAAATAATGTTGCCAGTGTCAAAAAGGCCAAGTTCAAGGTACAGAGCCTTGTGTACCCTGATCTAGTTGAGAGGCATCCCTGCCCATGACAGGGAGGTTGGATTAGATGATCTCTAAGGTGCCTTCCAACCTAAGCCATTCTGTTCTGTTCTAAAAATACTGACAATGAAAAAAAAAATGTTTGACAACAGCATCAAGTGTTCATACAAGTCCTGCAGAAAGGCGGTGTCAGGGAAGAGGGGGAAGAAGCCATTGCCTGGGAGGCTTGAGAATACTTCAGTAAAAAGCCATGAGACATGTTTCCAAGAGTAAGACTCACTGGTGGTGAGTCAAGGAGCAGTTCTTGCTTTAAGAAGCTTTTTGAACCATGGAAATAGGAAGCCAAATATTCTTTTTTGATCCTTCTTTCACAATACTTTTGTTTAAAGAGCTCAAAATACCAGAGTCCTCATCTTACCCCACATGACATACATTGGTTGCATGAAGAAAGTCAATGTCCTAACACATGAATATAGTTTGACTCCTTGACACTCTTGATGGCATCAAGAGAAGAATTTAGGATCAGAGAACTGTTTCAGTTGGAAAAGACCTTCAAGTCCAACCGTTAACCTAACACTGTCAATCCCACCACTGAACCATGCCCCTCAGCACCTCATCTCTATGTCGTTTAAATCCCTCCAGGAATGGTGACTCCACCACTTACTTGGGCAGTTTGTTCCAGTGCTTGACAACACTTTCAGTGAAGAAGTTTTTCCTAAGGTCTAACGTAAACCTCCCCTGTCACAACTTGAGGCCATTTCCTCTTGTCTTATCACCTGTAACCTGGGAGAACAGACCAACCCCCACCTCACTACAACCTCCTTTCAGGTAGTTGTAGAGAACAAGAAAGTCTCCCCTCAGCCTCCTTTGCTCCAGGCTAATTAAGACCAGTTCCTTCAGTCTCTCCTCATAAGATTTGTTCTCCAGACCCTCCACCAGCTTTGCTTTGGACGCGCTCTAGCACCATCGTATCTTTCTTTGCTACACTTGCAAGCCGGGTGAACCATCATCCCCATCATTGCTCGGCTCTACTTGCACTGCCTGGCATCTGTTCTGCAGACTCCTGGGAGGGC